>JAQZBX010019045.1:0-34075 GCA_029593785.1 Cabassous unicinctus
TCTGGTGCTCTTGGATTCAAATCTTGGCTCTGCTGCTGAATTAACTGTGTGAGCTTGAGCAAATTATTAGACTTTTGTTCTTTAGTTCTTCATGTATTGGATGGGAATAAATAATAATAGCACATACTGTTGTGAGAATAAATGATTTAACTTCTCTTATTATTAACATCTTACATTAGTAAGGTACATTTGTCATAATTAATGAGCCAATATGGATACATTTTGACTAACTGAAATCTATACTGCATTCAGGTTTCCTCTGTTTTTATCTCATGTCTTTTTCTGTTCCAGGATCCTATCAAATCTCATATTTACATTTAGTAATGTTCCCTTAGGCTTCTTTTAACTGTAATAGTTCCATTCTCTTTCAATAAATTGCCATATTCTCTGTCTTAATGTTTTCATCAGAATTTGTGTTTATATAGTCATGAATGACATTGACCTGTCATTTATCCTCGTAGTGTTACTCTTGTATACCTTTTTATCTAGATTTATTAGACCAAGGTTATTTGATGCATTTAAAATGTTCTAAACAAAATTTTGCTGATTTCTTCCCTCAATTACCCAGTATAAGTTGGATTTGTTAATTTCTCTTTGTAGTTTTATCAATTTATGTGAATTTTTGATATAAATAAATATTGTATTGATTATTTATTAATCCTCCCCCCCCAATTTGTTTGGTAATATTAAAAAAGCTTCCTTTTGTTTTGTACATTTCCCTCCAATCTTTACAGTAAACTTTCTGTGTACTTACCTGGTTCTCATAAACAATATATATTATATTTTATGTAGTCCACACTTATAATCTGGGTGAGGTAAGTGAAAAGTAGAGTAAATTTGCTAGTGCTTATTGTTATACTAGGATTTATTTCTACCATTTTAATTTGTGCTATATATTACTTCTATCTTTGAGTGTGTGCCTTTTTACTTTTAATCATAAGCCCTATTTTTTTTGTTTTTTTTTGCTTTTTTCTTTCATTGCATTTTGTTCTCTCTGAAAGTTACATATTTTATTATTGTTTTAATTTCTTTTTCTTAACTGTGTTTTGTAGAAATGCTTATAATTCATTTATTTTAATAAAAGGTTATGTTTATTAATTTTAATATCTTATTTCTGAAAAATTACAAATATGTCTTTAAAATGTTTTAATTTCTACTCTCTCTACCCACATGTATGCTGTCATCAACGATTTTAGCTTGAAACCCACAATTTGAATGATCTATTGAATGAAAGAAAGAATGAATATACAATTCATTACAAGTCTTCCCTCAAAACAATAAATTCCTGGGGTGCATAAAATGTATTTTGTTTATCACTGTATCCCAGAAATTAGAGTGATTCTTGTCAGAGTAGATCCTTCATAAATATATTTATTAAGAAATGCATAACACACATGACTGATGATCTAGTTATGATTTGATTGTTTTAATTCTCTCCCATGTTTACTACACAAGTACATAAACAGCCCTAATAATTTCTTAAGCATACAATTATATAATATTTATAAGTGTGATGTTTCAGAGCATTAAAATAGAGATGCAATAGCTAAATTTTTAATGTCTTAGAACCTTAGGCCACAAAAATGTCATGGTCAGAATTATTGTTCCTAGTATAAACTTCAAAATCAAATATCTTCTCTTTTCTCATTTTTCACAGTTTTTCTTAATGCATTTGCCTCTTAACTTTAATTAAATTACTTCTAATAAATGTTTAATCTTTATTTATGGTTTCTTTTTCAATTCAGACACTACTTTCTAGTCAGACAGTTGGTGAAGGAACAATATTTTTACTATTTTCATATCACAAATATTGTCTGTACTCTACATAATTATTTAGTTTTCTAAGTACTACTGCTTGAAACCATCATAGTGGATATATTAAGATAAGCATTGTAGGAATATATAGATCTACAAAGAAGAAAAGTTTGGAAAATGTCATAATCAAGAAACACAATATTGCTGGATTTGTAACAACAAGTAGGAGGTAATAGTCAAAGAAAATTAGGTAGGCACTTCATAGCAGAGGAAATGTAAAGAAAATGGATCAAGATAAAGGGTACACATTGATTTTTAGGACTGAGAGAAACAGAAAAAGGGAAAAAGAAGGTGGGACTAAAGTGAGAAGGGATAGATAATGAAATTAGAAGAAAATGTCTGAACAGAGTGAAAAATAATTGTATAAATTTATTTATAAATTGAGCTTTTTTAAACTGTTATTCAATGGAAGATATATATGCTCACCATAAAGGAAACAGTAATTACCTAAAGTTATTGGTACAAACAGCAATATGTCGTTTAAAGGCACTGGGCATATACATGGTTCATAAGTATATTTTCCCACCCAGGCGAAAGCACCTACAGCCACTTACATGTACATACATATTTAATTACACAGACTCTTATTTTTCTCCTGTTTTTCCCTATCCTGAAATAATTTGTCTATTAAAAGCAGGAAATCAATCAATAGCAGTTAGATAATTTCAATTTAAAATTATTAATTCCAAATTAGTCACTGATTTTATAAACTGTCAACCACCTTCTCTCTATTTTTCCTCAAATAGCAATATTCTTCATTATGCAGCATCTTTCAATATTAAGAAGGGTCTGCAGCTTGGGAATGACTCCCGGGATGAGCCTCCCTGGCACTAAAGGATTATTACCAAGCACAAACCCGTGATGCATTTGGAAAAAGACCTTGACCAAAAGGGGGAAACATCAAATACAAGAGTTTTTATGGCTAAGTGATTTCAAAATGAGTTGGGAGGACATTCCAGAGGTTACACTTATGCATGTCTCAGGCAGATGTCACCAACTGCCACAGTGAACAAATCTTCAAGTAGGGTGCTTCTGTTGGCTCTGGACACTATAGGCAGGGCACACCACAACACTCTGAAATCAGCCCTGGAATATATGACAACCTATTTCTCCAATGTAATGGTTAGACTCATTTATAATTTCTCTACACATGACTCTTTTACCCATTTTATTTGACTCTTTAATTAGCACTATACCTGTTAAATATATGTCCCAGAGACTTAAATCTTCATTCTGTTCATATGCCGGTTGAGCCCTGAATCTCAGAAGAGTTGTGGCCAACATTGACTGACTTAGGACAACTAAAAAAGGATAATGATGGACAAGCCCCATCCCCCAAAACAGTATCTACAAGTGCAAGGAAAATAGTTCTTTCATATCTGCCCCATGGATACTAAGCCCCCTCTCAATCTGAGGCAGAGTGAACATCACCAATCCAAACACCTCAAGGTTGAGTAATGAAAAACATAAGGGGAATTGCAAAATATTGTAGTAATGGAAGAACATGTAGCATTGATATAAAGATAGTGGTTACCAGAGCTTCTGAAGAGAGGGGGAGGGAATAAAAGATGGAACATAGAGCTTATTTAGGGCAAGGAATTAAGTGCAAACCACAATGTAAACTATAGACTTTGATTAGTAATATGCTTCAATATTTAGTCATCAATTGAAACAAATGTACCACATTATTGTAAGATGTTATTAATAGAGGAAAATGGAGGAGAAGATGGTAGGGTATATGGGAATCCTTTATACTTTTGATGTAACCTTTCTGTAATCTAAAACCACTTTAAAAATAAAGTTTATCATATTTTTTAAAAAAGAAGTGTCTGATATAGTCATTAATGTTGTTCTCAAGTAATGAAAATATTACTTTCACCAAGCCATATTCCCTAGCACATTGTTGTTTTGGCTGAAGGAAGTGACACCCTTTCATCTAATTTACAAAAAGGGGCCCATATGTGCTAGTAGCAGCCCTGATAATGATCAGCTGTTCATAAAATATATTTTATTTATGAAATATAAATTATCATTGAGAGTTTGGGGCTATGTTTTTGACTCCTCACCTATCTTTATCATGCAGTGGTTAGTTTCACCTGGAACATTCAAACCCTAACCGAATGCTACTACCAGGTGGATGTTCCTGGCACAGAAGTTGCACTATTCTTGGGTTCAAACCCTGGTGCTTACAAGATGTGTGACTCTTGAGAAGCTACTCAATTTTTCTAGGCCTTAGTTTCCTTTCTGTAAAATGGTCACAAAAAAATGTAAATCTGTAGGACTATTGTGAGATTAAATTATTTTATATATGTGAAATACCTCTTAAATCCATGTATTCAATGTGTCTCTACTATATTATATTGCCTATGAGATGTCCCTTATTTCTAGCATAAAAGACCTTAAAATTGAAGCATTCCTATTTGTTGTACCATGAGAAAAAGTATTGAGACAATCTTGTCATTTTTATTCTCCAAATAAGCATCTTGTGTTGTATCTGAAGAAAATTAAACATTAAAGAAAAAGGAATATACCAGAAGCAGGGTTTTCTCATTGAATAGTCACATCAAAAAATTTAAAATGTTAATAGTTTAAGAAACTTTCTAAGATTTTGGAATAAAGTTATAAAAGACTGCCACAGATGACATGAAAAATAATTGCAAAAAACAATTAGTATAAAATAAGATCATGATTTCTTTAAATTCAGAATGCAAGATCATTCTACAGGTATAAAAGTTTCTCTGTCATTTAGTGCTTAGAGTGTCAAATCTTGTTTTGAAAGGCCTAATTTTATTAAAGTGTCTTATGCTAATGCTTTATGAAAGGCATTTTATAGATCAATCTATTCTTGCAAAGGCGGTTTGAAAGGGAAAACTAACACTGCACTAATTAGTTTCTATTGTGAATTCTGCTGCCCAAGTTTCATATAATGAAATGATTTTTTGGACTAAGACATTTATTTTGCTTATCCTCATTGATATACACTGCCACCTTCTATTCAGGAAACATTATTGAATATCTATAGAGTCCACATGTTTATTGTTATAAAAGTAAGACAATGGGTTTTACTTGAGGAACGTCAGGATTGAGTCTAAAAGAGTTGTATTCATCAGAATAACCAGAAAGTTTTATTTAAAAAATATTTTTTTAAAAATTTTTGTTTGTTTTTGCTTCTTTGTAAGAAGACATAGCATACCACATTCTATGATAAATTATGTGTTACTAAGATACAAACAAGAGACAATGGGGAATATTAATTCTTAAGGCAAGAAACTGGGAAAACTTTGCAGTGGAAGTAGGATTTGAGAATAAACTAAAGGATTTGAGAAGATGAATAAACTAACATTTGTTGCCTACTGATTATGGTTAGACATCTGCTTCACATAATCACATTAGATATTCATAACAATACTATGAGGACTGTTGTTACTATTTTTTATTTTATTGGTGGTAAAACTTAGTCTCAGCAAAATAAATTGACTTTCCAAGTTGACTCAGTTAGTAAGCACCAAAGCCAGGGTTCCATCCTAGGATGTCTATATCCAAAATTAACATGTTTCCCCCAGGGATCTAATCATCTAGAGATTATTAAAGAATTAAGGAAGATAAAAGCATTCTAGGTGAAAGGGATACAGTTAATAAACTATCTAGTCATGAATTTGTTCTGGAAATTGTTTAAGAGTGGCATAGTATCTCTTTATTTCAGGAGCTAGTCACCTCTTGAGTACCACCTTACGTTCTCTCAGCCTTACTTCTTATTTCACCCAGGTAATCGTAGGGGAGTTGAGGAAAGCACTAACCATTTTGGTGCAACTGAGACCTGAAAGCCTGGAATTTTATGGGTTCTGAATTTGATGTGGGAAAGGTCTGAGGTCTGAGGGAACCCACTAGACATTTATCCAGGAACAAACTGGAATTGTCTAAGAATCTATGCCCTTTGGTTTAGCTTTTGATAAGAGTAGATAGGAAGTGGCAGATAAATGCTTCTACCTTTCTCTATTCAGGCACACATTTCATGAAAGTTTTCAGAAGGACACAAGGGATTAAGTAAACAGCAATCTAAAATAATCACCAACTCTATAATGTGCTTGATCCTTAGTCCCATATTCTTGGATAACAATGCCAAATAATCAATCTCTACTTTCAAGGAGTATTGGCTAACAACTAGATCATCTCCTAGCCAGCTGTATCAACCATGTATAAATGCCTAGATCCTATCTATACATATTCTCTGTGGTTATCTGGAGAGTATTTAAATATCCATATTGAAAGAATTATTATTCCTGCACAATGCATTTTATTCCATCATAAGCATATTAGATTGAAATCTATCTTCATTTAGATTCCACTATGTTCTCTTACCTGATTGTGAACATGCAGTATAGGTCTAATGTTTCTATTATGTGGCTTCAATTCTTATTTTATATTTTACCATTCATCATGTCAATAAATATATATTGAGTATGTTCTGTTTGGTAAATTAAATAAAACATTTTTATAATATAAAAATGACAGATATGAAATTTCTCCTCAGGGAATTCACAATATGAGAGGTTGGCAATATAGACATAGAAACACATAATTCAAAGAGGTAATTGTTGTAATAGAACACAGTGGAAATGCATAGTAATAATCTGGAAAATGTGAACAACTGCTTGAAGGAGGAAAGGAAAGGAGGGGAGGGGAGGGGAGGGGAGGAAAGGGGAGGGGAGGTAAGAAGAGAGAGAAGAATATCAAATGTAAAAAAAGAAATAAACTTTGGGAGGATAAAATGAGGTGTAAAATATAAGGTCAAGAGAATTAGCAAGAAAACGAAAAGGAAGAGAAAAAGAAGAAAAGTATGTTGAAGAAGACAGAATGAAATGATCTGCCTTTGTGCATTGTCATTAGTATTTCAGGTGACACTTAAATCATAAATATGCTAGCTCCACATATGATTTTGCAGACAAAATGCTTTGAGTTTGGAAAAAGAGAAGAGTTCTACAATGAAAATCTTATGGGGCCTGACAAACAGCTTTCTACTTTCAAAAATGCTTGAGATAAAACCCGTGATAAAATACAATAGACATACAGTGTAAGTAAGCACTCACTTTTGTTCTTTGTGCCTTTTTTTTCTTTTTTTTTTTTGGTAAAGAGGTTTTTTTATATTAATTATGTTTAATGTTATACACATACCTAGGCATAGAATTTCACTAAAACATTAGACAAGAAAGGGAAAACACAAGAGGCACTTGCCTATTTGGAGGTAAATTTGGAAGACTAAGTGACAATAATGAGAAGAAAATTATTTTTTTCTTTATAGTTAAAAAAACCCACTTTGATTATTTCCCCTTTTAAAAATAATACATTGATAAGTTTGTTGAATAGTATTTGTGGTAGTGTGAAGCTGTATGCACCTCAGAAAAACATGCTCTTAAAGTGAATTCATTCCTGTGGGTGTAAATCTATTGTAAATAGACTTTTTGATGAGGTTACTTCAATTAAGGTGTGATGCACCTCACCTCAGAATGGGTCTTAATCTTATTACTGAACCCTTTATAAATGGAACGAATACAAAGAAGGAAAGAAAAGCACAGAAGCAAGAAGCTGAAAGCAATGAACCTGGGAAAGAAGGGAGAGACCAGCATATGCTGCCGTGTGCTTTGCCATGTAGCAGAGAAAGCAAGGATCGCCAGCAGCCAGTCTGCAGAAAGAAAGCATTGCATTGATGATGTCTTGATTTGGGCATTTTCTCAGCCTCAAACTATAAGCTAATAAATTCCCATTGCTTAAGCCAACCCATTTCAAGGCAATTTAACAAACTAAAACAGATTTTGGTACCAGGAGAGGGGCTTGTTGCCATTGTAAATACCAAAAATCTGGAAACACCTTTGGAATTGGGTAATGGGTAGAGGCTGGAAGAAATGTGAGCAGTGTGATAGAAAAGGCTTAGATTTCTTTGAAGAAACTGTTGGTATAATTATGGAAGCTAAAGTTACTTCTGATGAGGCCTTAGGCAGGAATGATGGGCATGTCATTGTAAATGTGAAGAAAAGTGATCCTTGTTTTAAAGTGGCAGAGAACTTGGCAAATTGTGTTCTGATGTTAGATGGAAGGCAGAATTTTAAAGGAGGTGAACTGGGATATTTAGCTGAGATTTCCGAGCTAAGTGTAAAACTTGCAGCCATGTTCGTCATTGCAGCATATAGTGAAATGAGAGAGGAAAGGGATAAGCTGAGAACTGAACTCCTGGGCAGAAAGAAAACAAATTGATGGTTTGGAAAATTCTGAATTTCCAGAAAGTGAGGCTCCAGAGAACTGTGCTCCATGTGAGGGTTTAACTGAACATGAATCCAGTCAGCCATTTCTTTGCAAGTCAGGATTGGAGGTGCTGTTATCCAGGAAGGATCTGTGGAAAGTTCTACTGTCAGGTGGTTTGGACCCCTGCATGCTACAAGTGAAGCCAACAAGTTTTTGTGAGATCTGTATGTACAGAATCACTGCCAGTCTGGACTAAAAGGGGCAGAAAAAGGACAGATTGAAAGAAAAATTACTTTGAGGGCAGAACCATGGAAGCTGATGTCTGGAATAAATACAATTTGGGCCAAGAGAGTGGGCCCAGACATGTGTGTGAGAAGAATGAGTCTGCCTGGAGCTTAAAGAGGGAAGGCCTTCCACCCTGTTCTTCAAGAAGATTGCTACTACCTCAGTGTTCTCGGAGGTTGGAGTCTATTCCCCAGGGATTGCAGAGAGTCTGGCTTCCCCTCAGTGTTCTCAGAGGGTAGAACCTTCATCCCAGTGTTCCGGGACAGCAACGTTGCCTATTAAGTGCTTGGAAGGGGTGGAGTTGCCACTACATCAGGTCCTGAGGACAAAACATCATTCCATAGATGACTCTCAGATCTTGAAATCTAATGGAGCATGCCCTGTTGGGTTCAGGCATTGTTTGGGATTCTTGATCCCTGTTTTCCTTCCAATCTCTCCCTATGGGAATTGGAATGTTTATCCTATCCTTGTCCCTCCTTTATACTTTAGAAGCAGATAACTTGTTCTGTAGGGTTCACAGGTCCACAGACAGAGGAGAATTGTGTCCTAGGACAGACCACACCTATAATCAATTTTGATGAGACTTTGTACTAAGCATTGTTACTGAAATGACTTAAGGCTTTAGGGATATTGTGATGGAATGAATGTATTTTCATATAGAAAGAAACATGTTTTTGTGGGGTCCAGAGGGTAGAGTCTGGGATTTTGAAGCTTTATGTACCTCAGAAAAACATGTTCTTAAAATTAATCCACTCCTATGAGTGTAAACCTGTTTTGAGTAGGACCTTTTGTTAAGGCTACTTCAGTTACGGTGTGACTCACTTCATTTGGATGCATCTTAATCTATTCCTGGAGTCCTCTATAAAAGTAATGAATACAGAGAAAGAGAGAAATCCATAGAAGCAAGAAGGTGAGAGCAACAAAACTCAGAAGAGAAGGGAGAGACCAGCAGACACTGCCATGTGCATGGCCATGTGGAAAAGAAGCCAAGGATCACTGGCAGCAGCTCTTCAGGAGAAAGCATTGCCTTGATGATAACTTGATTTGGAAATTTTCTCAGCCTCAGACTGTAAGCTAATAAATTCCTGTTGTTTAAGTCAACCCCTTTCATTGTATCTTCTTTGAGCAGCCTAGGAAACTAAAACAGTATTTATTTTTCACAGTTTTGAATAGAAATAAATAAACGCCTGATCTTTTTTTGTCAGTAGACATTTGATTTTTGAATGAGCTTGTTTACTTAGCTGCTGGGTCTTTGAAGCCAACTTCCTGTTTCTATGCTCAAACAATTAGATATGTCAGTGACAACACATACTTTCCATGTCAGAACAGCAAGGAGTACCTTAGCATTCAAGATTGAATTAAAGCATATGTGTGTTTGGGTGCCACTGATGCTCTTTCTGCAAGCAGTTCTTTAGATCGTTAAAGAGAATACAAACTTTTACAAACAACTTTAAGGACTGATTCTGCAGTCATCTGGGTTTCACAAGCTTGACTGGAATTACTTCTAATTATTGTTAACCTGTGTTTATGCTCTTGAATACTATTTTGTTCCTTCCAAATAGAAGCTAATTAATCTCTCTACAAATATAATCCAACTGTGATAATATTTCTTTCTAAAAATATCCCTTTTGTCTTGACAAAGTCCTGGAAAAATTCCCCCATGCCCAATAACTTTATACACACTCAATTAACACCCAATGTGATTGTCCTTACCCCCAAAGACCACAGTTTACAAAACCTTCTGACCTGCAAGAAGTAGAGAACACAGAGCCTCCCTTTACTCCATTTGGGTGTGGGTCAGACTGTTTCCCATGTTGAAGGACCTTCCTGATAAAGATTGACCTAGTGTTTTAGTCTCAAAATAAACATTTATTTTAAAATTCTCCATACCTTGATCACTCTCTTAATAAATGAAACAGAAAGAGGATATGCATACAATATAAACATCTACTAATCTGCTGCTAAATTAATAATTCTTAAAATGGATTTAAATAGCAATCTAAATGTGATGCCACTAAAACAGTACAGGTAATGAGGCTTGAAGTTGGATTATTATTTTCTAGTTGTTCATATTATTCATTATTATGAAGTTATATTATATGAAGAGAGTTCACATTCCTTATCTTTATTACCTCCTTAAAACTTCATCTTAAAAAGCAAACCCTCTGGGAATTAATTAAATATTTTAGCACTTGTATAGAGTCCTTAGATGCACTGAGATGTCTTAAATATCATCAGTAAGACTTGAGTTAGGTTTGTTAATGCACAGGGGTCGAACATTCAATCAAACCATGTAAGTTTTCTGTCAAAAATCTCCGATTAAATGTAACCTAAAAATTCTATCATAAAATTACACTCTGACAAATGCTAAATAAGTAAAATATTTTAAATGACAATAGAAATTATACTTTAGCGTTTTAACTACTGTTCTCCTAATTCTCTTTTCCCTATTTGTGACAAATTATTATTGAAATAATAATTTTGAGTGCATTTAAAATGAATCCTTTGCCTAGTAGATATAATTCACTTTGTGTTTCTATTACATATAGCCATGTCTACTTAAAATTACGTATTAATGTTGCACTTTTTCTTATATGTTGACAGGTTTTTAGACTATGTACTTTTATGCATTTGATACTTAGGCAAAGTAACATATCATATTTAAAAATAAAGTCTGAAGATATATACTTTAATGTTAAGCACAAGAAATAATCCTGACCAATTTACTTTCCTTAGGTCTATATGTTCTTTTCCTGAATGAAAAAATGCCAGTATTTATAGAGATTTGACAAATTTCATTTCAGTTAATATAGATCAGTCAAATATGTTTAAAATATATCATTCAATAAAATTTTTAAAAATAGAGTTCAGTGGTGATGAATATATATGGCTACAGATATTCCAGTATATTATGTTTCTCTATTAGAAGTATGATACAGTAGATATTTTTATCCTCCTGTTAAAATATATTATCAGAATTTTATATTCTTGCTTTATTTATATTTATGTGAAATGATAGTCATTAAATTTCCATTAATAAAAACAATTTACCTTTCTTTTGTGTAGGTATACATACACAAAAATACACAATTTAAGAATTTATTTCAATAATAAAAACATAACAGATATCAAATAAAAAATTTCTTAGCTACTTTGAATTGCTTATCTTTATTCAACTTATGGGGAGTGCTGGAAATATGTTCTCCTAAGGATTCTCAAATTTGTATATAGCAAATACACTAAATACAAAAGATATTATTTGCTTTTCGAGTGTGTTAAATTTTCTGTAAATTAACTAATTTTAAAATAATTTGCAACTCTTATTTAACAATTACTAAATTAAATATATAAGAATCTAGAAAAGTAATTTTATGGTTCCCTTTTTAATAAAATTTTATTGAAGTATATCATGAATGTACATAAACAATGTAAATGTATAATAAAAGTTGTGAACTTATAAAACAAACATGCATATCATCATACAGAGCTCCCATACATCTCCCCACCACCACCACCTTGCATTGTTGTGAAACATATGTTATAAACTATGAAAGAGCATGGTCAAAATATTACCACTAACTATAACCCATATCTTACATTTGGTGTATTTTTCTCCCAACCTACCTGATTACTAATATCCTGTATTAGAGTTACATATTTATTGTAGTTCATGAGAGAACGTTCTCATATTTGTCCTGTTAACCACAGTTGATCTTCCACCACTGGATTCCCTGTGTTATACAGTCCCATGCTTTTTTCAATCCATTCAATGTGTACTCAATAGATTTTTAAATTTGATGTTTGGTGTTTTGTAAGTATTTGGTCTATAAATGTAAATATTAAATTTTATTATAATTCATAAAGAAGCAAAAAAGAAACACATGTTAACCCCAGGAATGATTTGAACATATATTTATACATATGAGAAGTAATTCCAACATAAAGTTTAGAATCTGATGGGTTAAGGATCTTGAAGTAGGACTAAAAGAGCTTATGAAATGTGAGTAAATTACAATTTATTATTTATATTCTATATTTGAATTTTCCCATAACATTCATTGATTAAGTATACTGCATAAATTTCTTGAAGTTAAAGTAATAAACTTTTATAGACTAAACTATAGCCTGCATTGAGGTAATATGGAAATTTAATAGTTACATTTTTTTAATAGCAAACTATATTTCAAAGTGGAAGTACTCATATGTAGAGAGATTGGCTAAATTCAAAGTTCTCTTTTTCCCTGTACATGCTGTAACTGATTGGCCTAATCAATGTAAGCAGCAAAGGAACCCAATGAGGATACTCTGGTAAGAATAATTCTACTAATTAGTAATTGCTAGAACCAGGAGCTATTCACATTAGAAATAAATAGAAATGACAGGAAACTCAAGCACTTGCTTTTGTTTGTACATATTGAAATAAAATAAATTCATAATAAAATTATTTATTTACCTAATTATTGGGACTTGATCATATCTTATGATCTTTGAAAAAGATTCTGGTTTATTAGGAATGTAAACAATACCTCTCTATGTTTTTGCCAAAAAATTATGACTTAGCATGTGCTACACTAATTTCCAAATTTCCTTGAAATTATTGGAACCATTTTATTTTTAGATTATTTATTAGGCATTCTGGAACAAAGTAAGTTACCTTCATCACTATTTAGTGTACCATTTTACATTATGGAAAATTGAGACCACCCTTTCAAGTAGTATAAATTACTATTTATATCTTCTGTTATATACAGTTTATAAAACTTTAACTACTGTAGTCACTATTCAAATTTAAATATCAATAAATTGGAAAATATTTTATTCACAGTATTTTTAAACATGTCTATGTATGATATTTCCAGAACTATATGATCATATTCAGTAAATATATATGTTTCAGTCTGAAGAAAAATCATGATTGTTTCTCTTCTCCCATTTAAAATTCTATTGATGTCTCCCGTCATCCTTAGAAAATGTTCATTCTCCTTAAGATATCTTATAGGGCCTTTATTATGCCAAACAGCATTGCATTGCAGTTTTCAGGAAGTTTTATGATTTTGCTTGCTGAGTTTTTGGACAAGCTCCAACTGGTGTTTCCCCTTGTATTCTACCTAAGTAACTCTCTACTTATTGTTTAGGTCACAGATTAACCTCTACTTCATTTTCAAATCTTCTTTTTACCCTTTAAAATAGGAAGAAGTGCCACTTCAAAATGTTCCTATGACAACCTGTACAAGGGTGCATTGTAACACTATTATCTTGTAAAGCATACCAGATATGCTAAAATATGAAAAACCAAAAGATAATATCAGACACCTACTGTACAGGACAAGACAGCTCATCATTTCCAATTATTTGTTTATTTATTTATTTGCTATCTTCATAAGGTCATAAGTTATAAAAGATCTTCTTGAAATGTCATAGCCAATATTCTAATTCTGAGAGTGTGCTCACCAGGTAAATAATATACCTATGAAGCATTCTGCTTTACATTGATGTATTCCTTGCATCAGAATTCATTGCTTTCTGAACAATTTGTTTCCTTTACAACATACATCACATTCCATATTATGAGTGTCATCTCCCTTAGTGGGGAAATGGCATTTCCTTATTAATCATGGTATGTCTTATTCATGAGAGTATTTCTCAAAATGACTAGCAAAATGCCTTGCACTTAGAAAATAGTCAATGGATATCTGTTGAACTGAATCAAATTGAATTGCCTATGGGTCAGTGATCAGGTTTCATCCTGAGAAAGTTCATTAATAGGAGCCACACATTTATTCAGCTTGTCATTAAAGTGGTATGAAGACAAGGAAGATGATGATATTTGCCATAATAATATTTATATGGCAGATTGTTTTTGTTTTAGTCTAGCTGTTTTATAGTTCAGCAGTTTTCTACTTACAAGAATGTATAGAGTGTTTTATCTCACTCTATTTATATTGCCTCCATCACCTGCTTTTTGACAACTTTTGCATTATATAGTCCTTTGTCATGCAATCAAATCTCCAGTTGCCATTACTAGTTATCACGCAGTTTAGAACAGCAGAGTGACAGACCTTCAGAAGGGTCAACTACATTGTAAGTCTTTCGAGAAGCTCTGAAACAAAGTGCTGTGTTTGGAAGAATGTACCTCCCAAAGAGTCAATGGTCTAGAACTGCTTGTGAGCATTACTCTAAATATAGAGTTTATACTTCAGGATAGAAGAGCTATGCACTAGTGAAATTATTGATAATCTGAGATTTAGGTCCAATCTTTAAATATACCAATGCTGTCACAATTTAATATCCCTAACAATTTGAAATCTTTATAAGTTCAGAAAATGTATAAGGCGCTATAGTAAAAGAATTTCAGTTTGTTCACATAAATCCTGATCGCCTACCTACTGGTTATGCCAATATTGCTAGGGTTTTTCTTCAATATCTGTTAGTAAATGAATTGTACAATTCATTCCTTTCTTATCTTGTATTTATTGCCTAAGATAAAAAGTCATATTTTGAATCGGAAATATTTCTTGTTTCATAAACAAGTGTTTCCATATAGATGTCCAGTTGGTTAGTTTAACAATTTATATTACTTATTGTTTGTGATGTCATAACATTATATTAATAGTAGTTTCAATTTACTATTTATTTCAATGAGAAATATATATAACACCACACTTTATGAATATAGATCACTAGAAGACATCCATTCAATGAAATATAAAATGCATAATTTTGTTATAGAAGTTTGTTATAGCTTTTTTAACTGCTTTACCAAATACACTTTAATTTTTTTAATTTTAGTATTTTGGGTTTTTGTCATTACCTAGTTATATACAGTTGTGCATGTCACAATTATTTTTGCAATAGTTTCTATAAGATATGTTTGATGAATATTAAAAGATTAAAATTAATTTGGGACATCTGTTTTTGAGACGTGGTTATTCTGTTTATTTATTTTATAACACATGAATAATAAAAAAATAAAAATGAAATGAAAAATGAGATGTTATACTAAAAGAAGAAAAACATGGAAAGGAATAGACAAAAGAAACTCTAGAATTGAAACACAAAGCTTCAAGATTTACTTCTAGTAAGAACTCAGAAGTTGATAATGTGGTAGGAATTAAGAAAAATGCTACTGATATGAAAGATAGAATTCCAAATATATTCTCTTATTTTAATTAATTTTTTAATTTTTTAAAAAGATACTTAGATTACATAAATGTTACCTAAAAATATAGGGATTCCCATATGCCCCACCTCCCACACCTCCCACAACCTCCCACATAAATATCCTTCATTAGTGTGGTGCATTAATTGCAATTAATAAATACATCCTGGGGTTTTGCCATTAAGCCTGGACCATAACTCACATTGTAGATCACATTCTTTCTCCCACAAGTTCTGCATGTTATATAATGATATAAAATGGCCTATATCTGTCATTGCAATGTCACTCAGGCCAATTCCCAAGTCCCGAAAAAACCCCTGTATTACAACTGCTTTTCCCTCTCCCTGCCGCCAGAGCCTCCAGTGGCTCCACATCAATGTTGTAATTTCTTCCATTGCTTGAGTCACATTATGTCTATAGCAGAATACCAATAAGTCCACTCTAGTCCATAGCTCTTCCCCCCATCTTGAGGAGTATGGATGGTGATGTCCACTCTACCTCCAATTAAGAGGGGGTTTCTATTCAATTTTTTAATTGACTTTTCCTTCAAAGTAATACTGGATTGTGGGAATTTTATACCAGTACTTGGCCAACTGGAAGAAATCTGGACGTTTCGCTTAGGCAATCTGGAAGAATTCTATTTATCAGTTGCCAAATGCTGTTGTTGTGGGAATATAATGATGGTGAAGAATATTGGTTTCTAGAACTTAGCTGAGTCAGTAATGTTTAGGACATCATATAGGAATTTCTCTTCAAAGATTGATCATTTTTCTTTGTGTGATGGTTAGTCTCAGGATAATAAGATGCAAAAAGATGAATTCTTTGGAGAATCATTGGCCTTCTAAAACTGAGATATATCCTATATGTGTGTCATAACATGTGATTACAGATATATTCCTTCAGGAATTGTGTAGTAGTATTTAAATCTATGTGAAGGGGAAAATGGGTATATAGTATATGAAAAGAAAAGAATAAATGTTTCTTGGATTAAATATATAATTTCTGGTTAAACAAATGTTATTTGGAGTAGAGAAAATCTGTGATTAAATCTGAAGTGATGTTTATTCAGAACTATATCTAGTAAGCAGTGCCTTAGCTCTTCTTGGATTGGTTTGTGTCCTGGCGCAATGTACCATTTTAAGGCTGAACAAGAAAATGACTTCTAATTATTGATAGTAATTTGGCTGTAGATATTTAATTATTTTCCCTCTTCAAATATCATTAAAGTGAAAATAAATTTGAAGACATTAGTATATCAGGATATGTAGGAATATTAAACAGAATAGACTAATTCCAATAAATTTTGGATGAGAGATGGTAAGTGGAATACTGTAAGTGACATATCATAGGCAGCCATTTAAGTGGTTGAAGAGAAACAACTAGCCTCTTATAGCCACAAGAAGGTTTAAGACTTGAAGGCAAATAACCATGCTGACAGATAAGGAAATGTACGAAGGACATGTAAAATTCTACAGGATGAACAGGTGAGTCTAATAAAACACTTTCCATTTCTTATACTAAGAAAGACAGCAGCCAAGAGATTGACCTCCAGACAGAAGACTGAAGGATCCTGGAATCATAGAGGAAGCAACTCTTTAAGGTGCATTTGGTGGTCACTTGACGATCAGCTTCACTCTTTGGCATCACCCAACACTGAGGAACACGGATTCTTCCTCTGAAAGATGACCTTGAATCATTGTTTTAATTCCTTATTTTTAAATATGAAAGCAAATTAAGTGAAAAACAAATATTACCAGCATTTTAGGAATTTATCCAACAAGGAAGAAAGTGGGAAGAAAACCATCAGTACAATAAAAGAAACTTGGAGAGAACAGAGACATGACTGGGAACAGAAAGAAATTTAAAAAGAAAGAAATGAACAAAACTGCATTCTTGTCAAAAGGAATGAAAGAAAATAATAATATATTTTTCTTTAAAATAATAGGAAATGGGGAATTTTTCCTGAAAAAAATATAATTATCAAATCAATTGATACAGATAATAAAGAATAATTTCAAGGAATTGTCCCCTAAATATAGCAGAAAATAACAAATCACGAGCAACATGGAAGATAAGCTGACATTAAACACTTCCCTCTATGCTGGAGAAACTTGAGGAAAAGAAATATCATAAATACAGAGCAGATCATTCAGGTAAATTACAAGATGCTACATAAAATACTAAGTCAATCCCAAAATGATTAGTGCTCCAATTTTCTGATGGCCTCCAGAAATGTAAAGGGATGTGAAATGATCAAGTATTGGGTACGTATATTAAAATGAAAGACAGAATATTATGTGAAATTTGGAAAAAGTCAAAGGAATAGTGCCCTCAAAATGCTGAGGGGAAAATAAAATTTGAATTTTTATCTAGCCAATATATCAATTAAATCAAGTTTTAGATATATAAATGTTTGAAAATTTGAGAAGTTCCCACTCATTAAGAAAAAATGGAAATCTTATTCATCAATAGAAGAGGAAGTAGTAGCAGTTTGGCAGTTTGATATAGTTATGAATTCCAAAAATAAATATCGGATTATGCTTGTAAACTGATCTATTAATCTGGGGATGATTAAGTTATGATTAGGGCATTGGCTAGGCCACATCAGTAGGGCATTGAGCCCCACCCCTTGGTGGGTGGGGAATCAAGTATAAAAAGCATGGCAAAGGACAGAGTTGGAGTAGTTCTGATGTTAGAGTCTTGAGCTGGAGCCCCGGGAAGTAAGAGAGCTTGGTCGTGAGGAAGGAGAGAACGCCCCGGGAAAAGACATTGGCCGTTTGCCTGAGAGTCTGCAGCTGACCTTGTGGAGAGAGGCAAAGCCTAGAGAGCCTCATAGTCTAAAGCTGACCTTGTGGAGGAAACAGAGGGGTTGAGCCTGGAGAGAAACGGAGCCCTGGGAAGAGAGGAACCCAAGAAGCCTGAACCCTGGCAAACCTCGGCAGCTGTCTTGCTCCAACACGCGGCAATGGACTTTGGTGAGGGAAGAAACTTATGCTTTACAGCCTGGTAACTGTGGACTTCTACCCCAAACAAATACCTTTTATAAAAACCAACTGATTTCTGGTAGTTTGCATCAGCACCCCTTTGGCTGACTAATACAGAAGTAAAAGGAGAGGAAAACCTGGGATACTGGGAAAAGGGTAAGTAGACAGTAGAAATCCTAGAATAACAGTTATGTAATATTAGAAGACCAATATGCATTAAAGGAAGATAATGGCTAGCTATTAAGAACTATATAAAAATGTATTCATGTGAAAATGAGGGGATTAATAATTCCAGGAGAAAACAATAGGAAATACAGCATTTAGATCAATACTGTACAGTATTTATATAGCTATGATAATGCAAACACATATTAATTACTCAAAGATCTCAGGGAGAAGAGAAATAGGGAACTGAGACAGAATCCTCATTTAGTGTATCATGTTGCCAAAAAATATTGTCTATAATTTCTAAATCTTGAAAAATTAAATAGAAATATATTGCTTAGAAATATTGAGGTAAAGTCCACAAGAAATCAGTACAAATTTGAAAGTGATTTTTTTTTTTTCTGGGAGGAAGACTAAGAAGTAGAGACTGGTTAGAATTATAATGCTCATTATTAATGCTTTAAAAATATTTTATTCATTACCCTCTTCACTCATTGTATTGTTAAAAATGACCTTATTTTTTTTCTAATACAAAATCCAATAAATGTGGTTACCTAACATTTGACTTTATAATTACAAAATTATAATTATAATTTCAAAAATTATAATTACAAAAATTATGAAATGCAAATTGTCATTGGTCTTTACCAGTAAAAACAATATTATTAATATCACAAAGACTGTTGCTATTGTCATGTATATCTTGATTCTGGCAGTGAGCTGATCATATTCCAGACTGCCTTTTTTTCAGCGCTGTGTGCTAGGATGCAGAGTAAGAGGGAAGAGAGAGTAATTGAATGTATAGGTACCCTTTGTCAAAATATGCCCACCTTATTATTAAAAGGTTTATTAATATTATTATTAGCACAGTTTTTAAGGGACATTTCCAAAAGTATTCCTTATAATTGATGAGCTATCATGCATAGCATAATAAAGATTAAAAAGCCACAAACTGAAAATGGAAGACTTTTTCCACTTGAATAAAATGTCAAAGATCAGTGAAGTTTTTAACCTCTTCATGTGTTCCTGGTGCAATTCAGGTTTTACCTTTAATAGTTTGTAGACTGTCAGAATTCTTTGGTGTAGAAAAATAATGGAGAAAAGGTTTTTTTTTAAAAAATAATTGTGCTATGTACAATATGTTCAATGCATAAGAAATAGTCAGGCATACTAGTAATTCTGCCAAATAAAAATATAATCCATTTATTCTCTGAATTGCCTGATACTTTATACTATTTCCCCCTTTATCATGTTGAAACAAGGGTCTGTGTAGAAGAGGCAAAATAAAATAAAGCAAAACTATTTTTGCCTATAGAAAATTTCCAGTAATATAAAAAATAGGCTTTTAGCAGTGAAGAGAATTTCAGTCTTCTGGTTCAATTTAAGATCAAATCATCTTTTATTATATAATGCCTTAACCCTGGAAACACACATAGCCACTGTGGGAAACTTCCAGGGATGGAGCTGAATATTTTATGCATTCCCCCCACTCCATTAATTTGCAAGGTAGCTTCAATAGTTAGAAATTCTATTATTTTTAATAAGGAGAAGAGTTTCCTTATGGATTATGCTCTCGCTTCTTACTTTTGTCTCTGATGAAATATAGATTGAGTAGATTCCATCATTCAGATGACAGTTCCTCAAAAAGTTGAAGATGGTTATTTGGCCCTCTTAAATATTCAGTGTTAACTCTACCTAGATCTTTCAGTCATTTTTCCATGAAAAAAAAAATTTAAGTCACTTAATATACTAGCAGCATTCCATAAAAGTATTCTAGCTAATCAATATTCACTTTAAATCTGGTGTGCAAAATTGAATAATCCTATTTCAAGTGATTTCAGAAGTACCATAAAATCTGCTAAGAATATTTCATCTTTTATCTGTCAGTGTAAATCTACATTTCAGCTATTAGAACTTATGATTGTGTTGAGTATTTAGAAAAATTATTCTCTAGTATCTTTAATAGAGTATTTAAATTTATTTTCAAATTGAAGCATTTGTTTTCTTCTAAATGTTGTATTAGGCTGTCAGTTTCTGTTGATTTTCTGGTATTAAGTTCCTCTAAAAGTCTAATAATTTTAAAAATAAATTGACATTTATGTCCATAGATAAACCTTTTAAACCCCTATCTTCAAATAAAAATAAGAATTGTAACGCTATATTATAATCATTTTGTTGTGTTTGTGTGTGTGTGTGTGTGTATTTGTACTGTTCTCCACATTACTTGATTTTGAGCTCCTGTTTAGTGGTACCGTGTTCATCTATGTTTCCTCAGATGATTATCCTCCAATAAAAACAATAATTGTTTAACAAATGAATGACCGAATTTGTTTTCTGTCAACTTTACAAGGGCCTATTTATTTACTTCATTTGCTATTTGAGTTGAAAATTATTTTTCTTATTATATACATGAAATGAATAAGATGTTAAGTAACTTAGCCAAAAATTCAGTTGTCCAAGAAATCATTCATTTAAGCATAAATATATCCTTAAGAATACTGAACTAGAAAATATATTAAAATTGGTATTTTGGTTGGGACTATCTATAAATCTAATGGTGGAGAACTGAGGAAAACAAAAACATTGAAATGAAAATAGGTCTAAGAGTGTCATACGTTTTATATATAATATGTTTACTTTTTCTTCTCTTCTGGGAAAATAATCAATACTGAAAAGTTTAAATGTAACATTCAGAATGAGTTATCCCTCATGAGCCACATTAAATTCTTAATGGCTCAAGAAACAATAGGGAAGTCAGAATAGGAAATATCAGTTTACCAGTTGACAATTTTGTATGCTATATATTAATTTTGTAAACTGATATGAAATTTTCATTAATGCACATATTATCTTGTGAGAAATTTTCCAAATTTAGTGAACTAAATTTTCTTTTACGCTTTTTAGCATTAAACACTATATTTTGGCCTAAAGCAACTTTAAATGAATTAAAGAATAAGCCTTAATTAAAAAGTTCATTTACCATGTAATAAATTACATGTTTAAAAGATATTTTAAATACAGTATACTTATATTTTTCTTATCATATTATTAACTTTTAATAATGTGATTTTGATCAAATTAAATCTTTTATTCCCCTATCTAGCCAAGCAATTAGCATTTCTCTGGTAAGAGCCATAGTACCATCAAGGAAGTATGGTATAAAGCAGATCAACTCCATCTATGTATAGTTATTCAAGGATCTTTTCAAAAACTCTCAATAATTATTCATTAAATATAATATGTCAATGACATTTATGGTTTTAATATTAGAGTGTTAACTATAAATGTTTAACCTTTAAATTCTATTTTTTTTTTGCTGAGTCTCAAATTTCAATTGCATATGTGCAGAAAATCAATTAATTAGAAATGGAGTCATGCAGAGGGTTATTATTTTTTTTATTGCTGCCATAATAAATTTCCAAAAATCTTAGTGGCCTGAAATAAGACAATTGTATAATCTTATAGTCCTGTTGGTCAGAAATTCAATACATGTCTCAATTGGGCTAATGTGAAGGTGTTGTCAGAGCTGTGTTTCCTTCAGGAGGCTCAAGCGGGGAATTCATTGCCTGGTCTTTTCCAGCCCCTAGAGTGTATCCATACTGTTTGGCTTGTGGCCCTGTCTTCCAACAAGATAACATCTCTTTTCTGACCACAGCTGGGAAAGCATCTCCATTTTTAAGGATTCACGTAATTAGATTGGACCCTCTCTTATGATCAAGGATGGTTTCCCCATCTCAACGTCCTTAACTTTAATCATATCTGCAAAGACCTTTATTCCATTTAGAGTAACATGATCCCAGGTTTCTGGTATAAGGACATGGATGTCTTTAGGATGGTTATTATTCAGCTTATCACACATAATAGCAAATGTTAGTTTCTTTATTTCGTTTTTACCAGTTTCATTTTATGGATTTTTAATTTAACACCTTTTAACATTATGCTTATGACAAAAAAAGTTGGATTTTCTTCAAATTGCCATTAAGTGGAAGACATAAATTTACTAAACTTTGAAGGTGGTATGTGAGAAACTACCCAGGAAACAGAGAGATGGAAAATGATTTATTCCAAGAGAAACATTTTAATTTCAAAGATATGGTCAAAGACCTTGAAATAAATCTCTTCAGACTATAAAAAAGGAGTAAGAATTGAAAAGTAAAAAGTAAAGCAATTAAAGAAACACAAATTAGCATTTATTGAGATTTTGCTATAAAATAAGATTTATATTGGAAACCGTAAATTACTGTATTTTTGTACTAAAAATAAATAAATAATTCCAATAATAAAGTTATGGTAAATATGATATAATATCCTGTAATTGCATTTCTCTTCACAAAGACTTCCATGTTACATAAAATTAACTTTCAAAGTAGGCTCCATGAAGCCAGAGTAACAAGTTGGTGATACTAATCTTCTAAAGTACAAATTCACAGATTATGCCATCCGTGCATATATAGTTGCATATATGATCTATTTTAACATAGATATTTTAAAGAGAGATGTTGTTACAATTAAAAGATCAAATAAAGTAAAATATAAATGAAAATATTATACTTTCTCTAATTATAGTTCTCTAAATAAATGCCGTTTTTCTACTCCAATTCTCACTCTGATTTTAATGAATAAGATAAAACCTTAGGTGTTTTTAGCTTTAGATTGTATAACTTTAGTAATGCCTCAATCAATTTGCTGTTACCACAATTAACGTTCAGAAATGCTTAGTTTTATGAATGCAGTCATTTTCATGTGAGTAATTTCTGTTTATTTCCTACTCAAACTTGTTGTCCTTCTTATAAATGTTCACAATCTAATTTCCTATAATTGTGTGATTAATGTCTTCTTTTGGAGGAAAGTCATTACTTTATATATCACAGAAAAAACCACTTTAACAGTTAAGTACATTTTATCTAGCTGCATTATAAAACTTTGGGATTACAGAATGGGAAAAAAAGCAATATCTTTTTAATTTAATTGATTTTAAATAATCAAAAGCATTTTTTTAATGCAAAAATAATATTTCCAGTATATTTCTGTGTTTCTGCATGGAATTAATTCTTTGCTCCATGCTGCTGAAATTATTTCTAGGTTTACGTGACAATTTTAAAGTTTAAATGCTCTTCCTCAGTGGATGTTAATCATAGATTCATTTCTATTCTAAAAGTATACTCATTCTTTTTGAGGGTTCTGATATTATTTGTTGATCTTGGAAAATTATAATGTATACTACAAGAACCTTGAATGAATTTTCCATTTTCTTTATTCACCCCAATTCAATGAATAATTAAATGAATAATCATGTACCAAGCCTGTACTGTAACAAGCTTTAACTGTTTTTCTCAATTTAGTTAAGGGAACTATGGAAAATTTCTGTTGACAATCTTATGTGTTGGAATTGGAATGATTCAGAGAGTTAGCATTACCAGACATTCTATGAAAGCATCATGATTCTTCAAGTTAGGTAACCTAATGGGGAAAACTACACTTAGGTTTCAAGATAACTATGCCACACACTAGCCATATGAATTTGTGCAAAGTATTCAACATTTGTGTGCTTCTCTTTCACAAACGAAACAAAGAAAGAGATGCAGATGAAAGTTAAGTGATGAATGAATATTATTTCCTTCTTTCCATGAACATTAGGTAATATTACAGAAAGAGAATCACATTCTATACATTTTATGTACTATCTACTATGTACTAGGCAATATGTTAAGATTTTCACATTTGTTAAAATTTAAATAATGTCAAGTCTACCCTAAATTCATTAAACAATCCTGAGTGTGGTGCCTTGAAGAACTATATGCTTGCATATAACAAAAAAACTCAAAAACAAACTACACACACATAATTAAATGTGTGCAATTTTAAGAATTGTGATGTATTCTAAGAGTATTATGCTCTACTATAATAAAATATATATTGGTATAATAACTTATAATTCTTTCAAAATTATGCTGATGTTGGATGGTGTAAATGCTGTTGTTTTTAATATTCTCACATAAGAAAATTAAAAAAAAAAACTTGATAAATACTATTCTTCCTCTTTTTCATTCCTCCCTTTTGTCCTTTCTTTCTTCCTTTATTCATTTATTATTACATTTATTCATTTAGAGCCAGTCATCATTCTACATACTGTGGGTAAAGTAATGAACAACAAAGATAGCTTGTATGAAGCTAAAGTCTAATAGTGTGTGCAGCTCAGCTAATGCTAGCTGGTGATACATATAAATGCAGAATGTCAATGGGTTACAGAAACAAAAGTTTTATTTCTTATTTATGTCATCATATAATGAGTTTATTTCTAGTGTGGGGGGCCTTCTGTGTAGTGAACCTAGCAAACAGTTCCTTTCATCCTAATGAAGCAGGCTTTATATAGGGAATCAATAGACGGATCTAGAACCTGGCAAGAAGTCCACGTGGAAATCAATACCCTCAAGATGGCTGCTGGAAGACCCTGGTGAGATTTCTGCCACCCAGAATGAGATTCCTTCTGGAAGCCAGGAGAATTCCAGATATTCTCCAGGGACATTACATTGGGCCCACTGGAGGATAATCACAGCAGCAAAAATCAATCACAGCAGCAAAAATCTAGGACTCCTCCCATGCCATTAGCAAAGGGGTGAAATAATTAATGGTTTAAAAGCAGGCACAAAAGTCTCTCTCTCCCGCTCTTCAGCTCCCTTTTGGCTTCTGCACCCTGCTCTCCACGTGTCCTCCCTGCATGGATCAACATGCAAGTAAAACCTGGTCATTTATAATTTATAATGGGAAATTGTAGTCTATAAACCAGCCCTCTTTATCACTCTTTAGCCCCTTCCTCTCTCTGGAACCCATGATCTGTTATTTTCTCCCGTTTCTCCTTCCTCCCTACCTTAATAAATTACTAGCTTAACTAGCCTGATGTGCTCTTGAAATTCATTTCTGCAGCATAGTCAAGAACCTAGACAAAATCCGGTAACACTAAGGTGCCACCTCCCTAAGAGTCATGGAATTACCTTTTCCATTCACCTGGCAGATGGAGAAGGAGAATACTGGGAAAGCATAGCGCCATTTAATCACTTCAGCAAGAAAGGGACAAATCACTTTGTCTATGTTCCCTTGTTGAGAAGACCTAAAGCACCACCTAGGACAATGTACTTTCTGTTTGGGCATTTGATTCCAAGAAAAATTAAACAATGTGAAAAGAGAGCAAGACTTATATGGTGAACTACCATTGCAACTGTCCACATTTCTGCTGAATAAATATTTGTTTCACCCTTTTTCTCACACACAGAACACCTTTCTCCTTCCTTAAAGAAGAGCACTCAGATTCCTTCTAATCACTACATGGAACTTAAAGTCCAGTGACAAGGAATTCTTTCCATAAGATATGGATATGGTTCCTCTGGGGAGAGTGAGTTATGAACTAAAATAGATGTTTGGCTACACCAATCCAATTCTGAATATATGGGAGTGAAAGTGACAGATGCCTACTTAACTTGTGAAGTGGGTGTAGCATGGTGTAGAAATGCCTGCCTTGCACATACAAGGTCCCTGATTCGATTCCTGGTACCTCCTAAGAAAAGGGATCCAAAAAGGGATACACTGGGTTATCAGACACTCAGCCAGCATATTATGACAGGGAACATTTAGATGGAGATATTTTTCTTTTAGGTTTTTCTATCTGTTATTTTTTTATTTTTTATCTTTTAAAAATTGTTTATTTTATCGACTGAAATGGGGTACCTTATCTGCGGAGGGCAGACTGCAGGGTGATTGATGAGCACTGGCAGCCTGAGATGGTTCTTAGGGGCCTAAGAGAGAAGCCTTTTTATTCTTATTTCTTTGATTTTTTAAAATGATTTTTCACTCATAGTACTTATTTATTCTCCTGGCTGTTATATGGTTCATTTTCTATCTTTTTCATTTTTTAACAAATCAATTTTATTGATACATACTAATAAAACATACAACTCATCCAAAGTATAAACTCAATGGATTTTAGTGTAATCACATAGTTGTGCATTCGTTTACCTCAATCATTATTAGAGAATTTTCATTATTCCAATAATAATAATAAACAAAAAACAGACAAACAAGAAAATTCCTCACCTCACAATCTCTCTGTTTCCCCTGCTGTACATAGCTGCTATTTTGGCTATTCTAACACAATTATTTATTTGTTTAGTAAGCAGTTTTATTGAGATTTATTCACATACCATATGATCTATCCAAAGTGAATGAACAGTGGCTTTTAGTATAATCACAATGTTGTACATTCATCATCTCAAAAATTTTAGAACAATTTCATTAGTCCAAAAAGACAGACTCCACACCCCCTAGCATTTCTTCCTCAGTTCTACATAACCACTAATCTAATTTCATCTTTATAAATTCATTTATATTTACTTTTTATATAAATGGAATCATACAATTTGTACTGTGTGCCTGTTCTCCTTCACTTAGTGTAATGCTTTTTTTCCTGATATTAACATATTATAGTATTAAGCTACATTTGTTCAGCTTCACAGAAAAACGGTCTTTATATGCAATTTTACCAATATTCATATTTCATATAACATTTATATTTCACATAATATATTTAGTTCATAATAGGGCAAGCATACAATATTTGTCCGTTTGTTTCTGGCTTGCTACACTCAAAATAATGTCCTCCAGGTTCATCCATGTTGTCATATATTTCATGACTTCATTTATTCTTACCACTGCACAATAGTCCATTGTAAGTATATACCACAATTTGTTTATCCATTTATCAGTTGATGGACACCTGGGTTGTTTCCAACTTTTGGCTATCGTGAATTGCATTGCTATGAACATCGGTGTGTGGATGTCTATTTGTGTCACTGCTCTCAGTCTTCTGGGTATATACCTAACAATGGTATTGCCAGCTCCCATGGCAAGTCTATATTCAATTTTCATAGGAACTACCAAACAGTCCTCCGCAGTGGCTGTACCATTCTGTATTCCCTCCAGCAATGAATAAGCATTCCTATCTCTCCAAATTGTCTCCAATAGTTCTTCGACCTTTTAATAGCAGCCAGTCTAATAGGTGTAAAATGATATCTCATTGTAGTATTGGTTTTCATTTCCCTAATCACTAGTGATAGTGAACATTTTTTCATGCGTTACTTCACCATTTGTATTTCTTCTTTGGAGAGTTGTCTTTTCTTTTGCCCATTTTTTAACTGGATATTTTGTCTTTTTATTGTTCAGTTGTATGATCTCCTTACATATCATGGATATTAAACCCTTATCAGATATGTGATTCCCAAATATTCTTTCCCATTAAGTCAGCTGCCTTTTTAACCTTTTGACAAAGTCCTTGAGGTGCAAATGTGTTGAATTTTGAGGAGGTCCCATTTATCTATTTTTTTCTTTTCTGGCTCATGCTTTGGGTATAAGATTTAAGAAACTCCCACCTACCACAAGATTTTGAAGATGTTTTCCTACATTTTCTTCTAGGAGTTTTATTTTTGTTATTTTTATATACAGGTCCTAGATCCATTTTGAGTTAATGTTTGTATAAGGTGTAAGATAGGGGTCTTCTTTCTTTCTTCAGGATATGGCTATCCAGTACTCCCAACACCACTTGTTGAATAGATATTCTGGCCCAGGTGATTGGGCTTAACAGCCTTGTCAAAAATCACTTGACTGTTGATGTGAGGTTCTATTTCTGAGTTCTCAATTCGGTTCCATTGGTCAATCTGTCTGTCCTTGTGCCAATGCCATGCCGTTTTGCCACTGCAGTTAAGGAATAGGCTTTAAAGTCAAGAAGTGGACTCCTCCAACTTCGTTCTTTTTAAAGATATTTTTGGCTAATCAGAGCCCTTTACCCATCCAAATAAATTTGATTTTTGGCATTTGGTTTCTGCAAAAAAGGCTGTTGGGATTTTTATTGGGATTGCATTGAATCTGTAAATCAGTTTGAGTAGAATTGACATGTTAATGACATTTAGTCTTCCAATCCATGAACGTGGAATGTCCTCTCATTTATTTGTCTTCTTCGGTTTCTTTTAGCAATGTTTTCTGAATACAAGTCCTTTAGGGCCTTGGTAACATTTATTCCTAAATATTTGATTGTTTTAGTCACTGTTATAAATGGAATTTTTGTTTTATTTCCTCCTCAGATTGCACATCAGTAGTGTATAGAAACACTATTGATTTTTGTGTATTAATCTTGTATCCCACCACTTTGCTGAATTCATCTATTATTTCTAGTATCTTTGCTCTGAACTTTTCAGGATTTTCTAGATATAGGATCATGTCAACAGCAAATAGTGAAAGTTTTATTTCTTACTTTGCAATTTGGGTCCTTTTATTTTTTTGTCTAGCCTAATTGCTCTAGCTAGAATTTTAGCACAATATTAAATAATACTGGTGACAGTGGGCATCCTTCTTTATTCCTGATCTCAGCAGGAAAGCTTTCAGTCTTTCACCATTGAGTACAATGCTAGCTGTAGGTTTTTCATCCATGCACTTTACCATATTGAGAAAGCTTCCTTCTATTCCGATATTTTGGAGTGTTTTTATCAAGAAAGAGTGCTGTATTTTGTCAAATACCTTTTCTGCATCAACAGAGAAGATAATTTGATTTTTCTTCTTCAATTTCTTGATGTGTTTATTACACTAAATGATTTTCTTGTGTTGAACCACCCTTGCATACATGAGTTAAAAAACACTTGATCATGGTGTATAATTCTTTTAATGTGCTTTTAGATTCAGTTTGCAAGTATTTTGTTGAGGACTTTGGCATCTATATTCATTAGAAATATTGGTCTGTAATTTTCTTTTTTTGTCATATCTTTACCTGAATTTGGTATAGGGTGATTTTGCCTTAATAGAATGAGTTTGGTAGCATTCTTTCCTGTCCAATTATTTAGAAGAGCTTGAGCAAGATTGATATTAGGCTGTCTTTGAATGATTGGTGGAATTTACCTGTGAAGCCATTTGGTCCTGGGCTTTTCATTTTTTGTAGGATTTTGTTGACTGTTTCAATCTCTTCACCTGTGATTGGTTTGTTGAGGTCTTCTATTTCTTCTAGGTTCAGTGTAGCTGGTTTGTGTGTTTCTAGGTTTTTGGCATACAGTTGTTCATGGTATCCTCTTATGGTCCTCCTTCTCATTTCTGATTTTATTTATTTGTGTCATCTATCTTTTTTCCTTGCCAGTCTAGCTAAGGGTTTGTCGATTTTGTTGATCTTCTCAAAAAAACAATTTTTGCTTTTGTCGATTTTCTCTATTTTGTTTTCAATTTCATTTATTCTGCTCTGATCTTCACTATTTCTTTCCTTCAGCCTAGTTGGGATTAGTTTGCTCTCTTTTTCTAGATCCTCCAGATGTTCAGTTAGGTCTTTAATTTTAGCTCTTTCTTCTTTTTAAATGTAAACATTGAGGGTTATAAATTTTTCTCTCAGCACTGCCTTTGTGGTATACCATATGTTTTGATATATTCTGTTCTCATTTTCATTCATCTCAAGATATTTGGTTAATTATTTTGCAATTTCTTCTTTGCCCCACTGATTATTTAAAAGTGTGTTGTTTAATCTCCATATATTTATGAATTTTCCCTTTTTCCAAACATTATTGATTTCCAGCTTCATTGTGTTATGATCAGAGAAAGTGTTTTGTATAATTCCAATCTTCTTAAGTTTATTGAGACTTGTTTTGTGACCCAACATATGGTCTATCTTGGAGAAGGATCCATAAGCCCTTGCAAAAAATGTACAACTTGCTGTTTTGGGGTGTAATGCTCTATAGATGTCTTTTAGGTCTAGTTCATTTATAATATTATTCAAGCTCTCTGTTTATTTATCCTCTGTCTAGATGTACTATTGAATGCTGATAGTGGTGTATTGAAGTCTCCAATTATTATTGTAGAGACATTTACTCTGCCTTCAGCTTTGCCAGTGTGTGCCTCATGTATCTTGGGGCACTGAGGTTGGGTGCATATATTTAGTATAGTTATTTCTTCTTACATCTTTTATTAATACATAATGATCTTTTTCATCCCTTGTAACAGTTTTGCATTTGAAATCTATTTTGTCCAAATTAGTATTGCTACTCCAGCTTTTTTTTGGTTACTATTTGCCTGGACTATCTTTTCCCAACCTTTCACTTTTAACTTGATTGTGCCCTTACATCTGAGGTAAGTCTCTTGCAGACACCATATAGATGGCTCATATTCTTTAATCCATTCTATCAATTTATTTCTCTTATTGGGGAGTTCAAGCCATTGGCATTCAATGTTATTACTGTACAGGCATTACTTACTTCATCCATTTTGATCTTTGGCTTTCTGTTGTCATATCATACTATTGTCTATCTTTTTACCCTTTAATTTACCCTTTTGAATACTCATTATTTCTACAATCTACTCCAAGTCACTTACCTTTGTTTTTTTCCTTTCAGGATGCAGCACTCCCTTTACTATGTTTTGTAATTCTGGTCTTTGGTAACATATTCTGTCAGTTTTTATGTGTCTGTAAAAACATTGAACTCACCCTCATTTTTAAAGGACAGGTTTGCCAGATACATTATTCTTGGCTGACAGTTTTTCTCTTTCAATACCTTAACTACATCATACCACTTTCTTCTCTCCTCCATGTTTTCTGATGAGAGGACAGCACTTAATATTATCGATGCTTTTATATGATGCTTTCCTTTTCTCTTGCTGCTTTCCGAATCTTCTCTTTATCTTGGGTATTTGTCTTGCTGAATAGTAGGTGTACTCCGAAAATTACACAACATTGTTAAAGGAAATAAAAAAAGACCTAAATAAATGGAAGAATATTCCATGTTCATGGATTGGAAAACTAAACATCATTAAGATGTCTGTCCTACCCAATTTGATTTACATATTTAATGTAATCCTAATAAAAAAAAATACAACAGCTTTTTTACTGAATTGGAAAAGCTAATTACAAAATTTATTTGGAGCAGCAAGGGCCCTGAATAGCAAAAAACATATTGAAAAAGAGAAAAAAAATTGGAGGAATCACACTACTTGACTTTAAAACATTAAACAAGGCTACAATGGTCAAAACTGCTTGGTATTGGCACAGAGATAGACATTCCAACCATTGGAAAGGAATTGAGAGTTCTGGTATAGATCCTCACATATACAGTCAACTGATATTCAATAAGGCCACCAACTAGGACACAAGCAACAAAAGATGAAATAGATAAATGGGACCTCCTCAAAATTAAAAACTTTTGTGCTTCATAAGAGTTTGTCAAGAAAGTGAAAAAGTAACCTACTCAATGGGAGAAAATATTTGGTAAGCATCTATCTGATAAGGACCTAATACCCAGTGTATATAAAGAAATCCTACATCCCAAGAATAAACACTAACAACTCATTTTTAAAAATGGCGAAAGATTTGAAGAGACACTTCTCCAAAGAAGAAACACAAATGGCTAAAAAGTGCATGAAAAGATGCTCAGCATCAATATCTATTAGGGAAATGCAAATCAAAATTACAATGAAATATAATTTTACACCCATTTTACTAGCGGCTATTAGAAACACAGAGGACTACAAGTGTTGGAGAGGATGTGGAAGAAAGGGAACACTCATTCACTGTTGGTGGGAATGTAGAATCATGCAGCCATTGTGGAGAACAGTTTGGTGGTTCCTCAGGAAGCTAACTTTAGAACTACCATATGATCCAGCAATCCTGCTTCTGGGTATATATAGGGAAGAATTGAAAACAAGGACAAGAACAGATACTTGTACACCAATTTTTACAGTGGCATTATTCACTATTGCCAAAAGGTGGAAACAACCCAAAAGTCCATCAACAGGTGAATAGATAAGCAATCTGCGGTATAGCATATCATGGAATATTACTCATCAGTAAGAAGGAATGCAATATTAACACATGGGAAAACATGAATGAATCTTGAAGACTTTATGTTGAGTGAAATAAGGCAGTCACTGAAGGACAAATATTACATGACCTCACTGATATGATTTAAGCAAATTGAGCAGATTCATAGAGCTAGAGTTTGGAAGATAGGCTATCAGGGGACAGAAAGGGAATAGAGGATTGTAAGTTGATGATCAATATGGACAAAATATATAATAAGGTGGAAGGGGTCATTTGTGCAGTGGTTGGGTGTGATAGTGGTGCAGTGATGTCATTGGGTTCGAGGGTGCAGGAATGTGAGGGGGAGTAGGGTGGGGGTTTGTATTGGACTATCCATGGTATTGGGAGGTGGGTTGGAAAAGGAGTATGTGAACTCAGTGGATTTGCAGGTCTGTGGTTAAACCTACTACGGGGGAATGTTCTTTTGGCAAATATGGCAGGGAAGGGTAACTGGTGCACAGCATGAAGGGGTGGAATGTTATGCAGAATAAGGCACACCTGGGGCATGCCTTTATAAAATATGAAAGCGTTCATCTTATCATAGTGTGTTATCTCAATGGGTGGAGAACCAAACAATAGACAAGGAAATATTAAACTCCCATCCTGGGGAGTCCAGCTATGCTCTCAAACAGAGAGACAAGAAACTCTAGAGAACATGGGAAGTGCCAAATAAAAGAAAATAGACCAATATGTAAAGCCCTCAATTTTGTTGTATCTAACTATGAAACTTATTCTTCAAAAATTTGACTTAAATGTTACCATAAGTTCTGAGGGGAGGAAGAGGGAAGAATAGAGTAGATGGAACATTAGGCATTTTCAGGGCATTGGACTTGTTCTGCATGATCTTGCAATGATGGATACAAGCCATTTTAAATTCGTCAAAACCTATGAAAATGTATAGGGGGAGAAGATGTGTCTCAAGTGGTTGAGCCCCTGCCTCCCACATGCAAGATCCCAGGTTTGATTCCTAGTGCCTCCTGAAAAAACAAAAACAAATAACAAGCAAAACAAATGAAAGAAAAACTACTCAGGAAAGCCAATGTTGAGTGCCAGCTTCCCACATTTGAGGCCCTGGGTTCAATCCCCCGGCCCCCGGTACCTCAAAAAAACAACAACAACAACAAAAAATGTGTATGGGGAAAATGTAAACCATAATGTGAACCATTGGTAATGGTTACTAACAATGCTTCACTATTTATATATCAATTGTAAAAATGTTCCATACATCTGTAAAATGTTATTAATAGGGGAGAGTGGGAGAGTAGGAGGGGTTTGGGTATATGGGAAACCCTGTGTTTTCTATGTGACTTTTCTGTATCCTAAAGCTTCTTTGAGTATAACATGAAAAAAATAAGACACTTGGGGGGAACTTATAGCAGAAATTGTCACTGTACATAAAAGATAACAGATCCTACAGTGATGAAAGACATAATGAAAAAAAATATTTTATTATTATTTTTTTATTTTTTATCTTTTATTTTTTATTTTATCTTTTTGTGTTTTTTTTGTATTTTGCTATTTTTAATTATTATTATCATTTTATAATCTTATTATTTTTATTCT
>JAQZBX010019046.1:0-21238 GCA_029593785.1 Cabassous unicinctus
TATATATATTTATATATTTATATATTTTATATTATATATATATATATAAGTTCTCTTGCCTTAGAATTTCTTTCAACATTTCTCCATGTCCCAACAGGCACTATTTATCATAAACTCATTGTGGATGGAAAATGGCAGTCATATAGAGCAAAAAGCCTGTATTTCCTAAAGAGAATCAGATTTAGCAATAGTTCGGAACACTTTTGATTGGTAAATAAGAATAAATATTAATGAGTTAGTTATCCTGCAAGGCAAGTTTATAGTCAATGCTGATTGGGATCTATAGAGAGACTAGTTAGTTTTTAGTTCTTTGTCTTGAAAAATTGAGCATTTAAGGACACTTCAGTGTCATTTTTTTCTTCCCTGGTAGATGTTATTATATGTAGTTATTCTACTTTGGGTTTTATTTTGTTGTTGTTGCCATTTTATTTGTCAACATACTTTTGTTTCCTCATAGTAGAACTTAGGTTTTAGAAATGGAAGTTTCTAGATTCTAGGACAAGTTAGTTTCTGCAATATGGGCTACGTAGATTCAGCTCTCAAAAGCAATGAGCCAGACATATGTGCAATTAAGAGACTGTTTCCCCAGCAGGAAAACAAATTCCCTTTCTTGGCAACAGAGGCAGAACTTACAACAAATGCACAAAATGTCACTATAGTTTCCACTTGCTTTTTTTTCCCATTTAAACCTTTGGCTATTTTTATTTATTTATTTATTTTTATGATTGTCCAAAGATGATATTTCACCTCGCTTGAAGACCAACATTTTCTTAAGATTAAAAATACACGTACTTTCACAAATCCACTGAGAGGTGCAAAGTATATTAGTGGTCAACCCTGAAATGAATAGGTGTCATATTTTATTGCAGATTTAAGAAGCATGTAGCTACTAGGCTAAGAGGGCTTTGATTTTTGACAAGAAAGAATATCTGGCACAACATTTTCTCCACAACAGCTCAGAGGGCCACTCTGTCTCCACGTTTTTTTTTTGTTTGTTTGTTTGTTTTGTTTTTTTGTTTTGTTTTTTTACAAATGGCATATTGCTTCTTGTGCTTTAAGACACTTTCTTGTAACAGCTTGTATAGATGAAGACTGCTCATTTGAATTTTATCTTGAGGATTTTCCTGGTCAAGCACCTAAGCACACCTACAAGACCAGGGAGACAACTGTTGTCAGTGTGAGAAACATGAAGAAAATAATGCTGAGATTTTGAACTCTGAAGCAGTTGGAACCAAACACTACCTGGTGAAAGTCTGCATACAGAAGGCTTATTAGCTATAGTTATCTTGTAGAATTGTCAAAGCTTTCCTGTACAAAGTGTTGTCCACAGGCGATCACAGTATCACCTGTTTTAGAAATGCGTAATCTCAGGTCCCACCATAGAGGAATGAATCAGAATCTGCATTTTAACAAGATCCTCAGGTCTTCAGCATTTGTTTTCAAACTCAGATGCATATTGGAATTACTTGGGAATCATTAGAGATTCCCGATTCTTATGTCTTTCTCACCCTAGAGAAACTGATTTCATAGGTACAATGCGTGGCTATCAAGATTGTTAAAAGCTCCCAAGGAGATTCTAAAACCAGCAGAGTTTGAGAACCACTGATCTAAAGGGCAAGGTTAAGACAAACAACAAACACACAAAAAGCTTCAAACTTGTCACTTCTAAACCAATCAGTAAAACTTGGCAAAGACTCCCAGTTTTTAACTAATGCTTCTCCTAGAAGCTTGGCTTGGCTGAATGTGCATTTGCTAATTGCCTCATAATTGCTTTGCCCATTTGTTTGATTAATGTACCTGCATACAGTGATTCTAGGCTGAATCAACATTCTCCTAGGTGTGTACACTCATCTCAACTATTTTGTCATTTTCAACTCCAGTGTTCTGACATGATGGATCCCAGTTTGAATTTAGCAGAGTAACCCTTCTGATAGACATGAATTTTTCTTGCTAATGGTTGCTGGACTCATTTTTCATGTTGGGTGGCATGTGGCAGTTTCCCTCTGTTAATTAGAACAAATGTGCCAATTATGTTAATGTTTCTCCCGATACCAATCAGTGAATAATTAGACACAACACATCTGTCTTTCACAGGGGCATAAAATAGGAAAGAAAAACTGCAAGGTGCTTTGCTCTTTATTATTGGCATATATGATTAGACAATTCCTTAACCAATCACAGGGTTAACAAGTTCATGTATCAAAAGGGCAAAGGGTGTCAATAGCTACTTGGAGGGTTGAGCACCTCTCATTGCCTGCGTGATCCTGATCAACATCCACCTCTCTCTGAAGCCAATTTGCAAAGAATGTAAGTGGTTGTCTCAAGTTTCCTAGGGCTGCTGTAACAAAATACCACATTAGCACGGCTTAAAAAAACAGAAATTTCTTGTTTCACAGTTGTGGAGGCTAAGAATCCAAAATTAAGATATTGGCAGGATCATGTTTCCTTCAAAATTGTAAATGTCAATGGACAGAAAGCTAGAGAATAATTTAGGTGCTGAATAACACAGTGAACCCAAAGGTGGATGAGAATTGTGGTTAATAGTACAAATGTAAGAATGTCCTTCTGTGAACTAGAACGGATATGCGTCACTATCGCAGGGTGGTGGGAATGTGGAGAAGCATGGGAAAAATACTGTTAATGTAACCTATGGACTATAGTTAACAGCAATACTGTAATTGTCTTGCATCAATGCCAAAGACGTACTGTGTTAATAATAGGTGGGTATGGAAAAATATGCCACATGTACCCTAGGGACCATAGTTAGTGGTAATAGTCTGAGGATATTATCTCATAATCTGTAACAAATGTTCTACCACGGTGTGGTGTATTGGTGAAGGGGTGTTGTATGGGAATTCCACATATGTGCATGATTGTTTTGTAAGTTCACAACTTCTGTAATAAAAATATGTTTTTAAAAAATCCATAGGGAAGAATCTGCCCCATGCCTCTTCTAGCTTCTGGTAGTTTGCCTGCAATCCATGGTGTTCTCTGGCTTTGTCATCACATGGCATCCCTCACCCCTGTCTGTGTCTAAACTTCCACTTTTTATAATGGCACCAGTCATATTGGATTAAGGGCCCTCCCTACTCCAGTATGACCTCATCTTAACTTGCCTAATTCCATCTACAATGACCATATTTCCAAATAAGATCACATTCTGCGGTACTGGGGATTAGAATTTAAGCATATCTTTTGGGAAATGAATTCAATTCTTAACAGTGGTCTTTCTTTAAACACACACACATTTTCCAATTGGTAAAATGTAGGTATGTTATTTACCCTGGACCACAAAAATAAGTTCTTAAGTAGAAATATTTAAAACTCTGAAAAGAATTTGGTTTCATTGATATAAAAGATGACACTACAAGAAATCCACAAAATCAGCCTATAAGATCATATTGACAGTGTTCTAAGTATATGTAAATCACCATCAAATTAGAATTTGTTACAGTTTCTGCTTCTCTATTTTCATGTCTCCAAACTTTAGTCTTCTGAATAATGGAGAAAATGGTTTTGTTTCTGTTATTTTATTGGTATTTGCATTACATATTTAGCAGCGTTTCAGAGAGAACTAGAGTTTCTGAAACCAAATTAGCTCAAATGTAAGTGATACCTCTACCCTTGTGTTGATTCTAGCAGCTTGGAGAACCCTTATGAAATCAACACTTTAATCTCCTTGAAGTTTGTCAAGAAGTATATTAACACTATCTTGTTTTTATAAAGAGTGGGTCAGAAAATAAGACAGGAATTTCAGATTACACATTCTTTGCTTACTGTAACACTGATTTGCTAAAAAAAAAAGGAACAATTCACAGCAGAATGTAATATGTTTGAAAATAGTAGTGATTGCTAACGCTAGTGCCAGGCATCCCTAGAAAATCCCCTAATCTTTGAATATCCTAGGATGCTTTCATTTTACCCAGGGTGTTGGGATGGGTGAGGCTTTAAGAAGGACATAGTTGATTATTTTTTATTCTCTCACTCTTCCCCAAAATAATTGTCTTTTACTTTTTACTAGTAAAACATGAAAATAGTGCTATCTTAAAGCAATTTTAATAGCTAAACATGAAATAGTTACTGGAGATAAGTAATGCTTGGATAATAACTGTCTCTACTTGAGTCCCCACTTTATATACTCTTACTATGAGAACACAATCGACAGTTTTGGAATCTGTCTCAGCCTAGCTTTTATGATACCTAATTAGAAAGATGCGAGGAAAGTCAATAAAGGTGAGAAAATGAGTGTGGGGAGTCAAGATAAAACTGAGGATTATAATTTATCCTATATTTAATTATGAGCTATAAATGGAGAATCCATTGGGAATGTTAATTCACTTGTCTCTGTCATTGCTGACAGTATAAATCAAAATATAAATTTAAACTGAAGAATAAAGTATTTAGGGAAGAGGTATTGGAGAATTTTTTAACATGAAAGTTGTTGGATGCTGGAGTTGCATCTCATAAGAGTTTATAGAAACCTGAACCATTGAAAAATGATCCCCATGTTTTGCTGTAAAACTTCTCTTTCCCTGACAGTACTTACATACCCAATAGCTCTGAGTTTTATAAAACACCAGTAACTGTAAAACTATAAAACCACGCATCTAGGAGTCATAAAAATGTTGATCCTTAAATCACAGCACACACAAGTATAGGTGGCAGTTTTACACACCTTTTCTGGGAACACACAACATGGGTCTATATGCTCCAACCCTAAAACATATAATCATATTGGGAATCACTCATCTTCATTAATAAAATCATGTTAATGCTTTGAAAACTGTTCCAGACCGAAAGTGTCAATAGAAGTGAACAATATTTGTCCTGCTAGCACAATAGCTGGGAACCAGTCCTCATATAAGAAGCCTAGAAATATGACATCTCTTCTGGTATGTACATTTGAAGAGATTGAGGCTATAAAAAAGGAGGAACTTACCTCCTGGGGAGAATCTTATGATTGAAAACTCATAAACCAACTGCAATAGTTGCATGCAGTGCTAAATTGAAAGTCAGATTTTTCCCAGGTATTTTTCCTGATTAGTATTATGAAATAAAAGATATGTACTTTTAATAAAGACACTAAGGGATACTGAACCTTTAAAATGTGCTTATGCATATATAGCTCTGTTTGGGGTAAGCTTAGTATTTATAAGAAGCAATTATGAGGCAATTAAATTAAAGTTGTTGTCTACCTCTTGATTCCAGGTTCTTTCCTTTCCATAGCTTATTTAATCCTCATACAGCCCAGGGAAGGATGAGCATTCCCTTTGCACAGGAGAGGATTGTGATTTGAGAGCTTACCATTGACTCTCAATTTCAGTATATATAAGGCTGCAAATTCAATTAGGGGGAGGGCTGGGATACAGAGCCTAGTCTGTGCTCTCAAAGAGCTCCCAGGGCTGGAGTCAACAAACTTTAAACAAGTTATTACAGTACAATATTATAAATGGTTTGAAGAGAGTGCTAGAGTTGCACATAAAAGGAAAAAAAACTGCTTATGTTTCCTCCTCTGGAAATGTTTGTCTTTCCTGCTTAGGAGAGGCAAGAAAGACTTCAGAAAGTAAGTGTCTTCTGGGATGAATTTTGAAGAATGGGTGGGATTCTACATGCAGAAAAGAAAGAGAAAGGTGTTCTGGGTAGAATGAGAAGGAAATACAAACATATGAGTGTCCAAGTGAGTGACTGAAAAATGCTGATGGAAAAGGGAGTTCAATATGCCTCGAGGGTGGGACTAAATTTTCAAGGTGAAGCTAGAGCAATAATTGGAGACAGCTTGCAAAAAGTTTCACATGGTGCATTATGAAGTTTGAATTTTAACGTAGAAACAATTTGTTAATGCTATTGTTTTTAAGATTTACTTTTGAGAGAGAACAATTTGAATTAAGATATTATTACAGAGTTGTAGTGGGGCTAGAGAAAAGGAGCCAGGTTTGAGGAATATTTGAGGTAGAATTTATAAATTAATGGAATGGTTATGGAGGGATGCATGAGGATTACTGTAAGTTTTTAGTTTCAGAATGGGAGGATAATGACTCTATTAGTTAACAACTGAGAAGAATAACAGAAGGACTGAGTTTATAGAGAGGGTATGATGTAAGGAGATGTGGAGAGTAGTGCAGCACCTCTTATGCTTTTGACATTTGTTGAGCATCCAGATAGGAATTTTAATAAAGTTAATTAGAAATATGAATGAAACTAAACAAATATTAAGGCTAAAGTTAAAGTTTTTGTGGTATCAGGCATGAGAGTGAAAGAGATCACCCAGACAATGCATATTGAACAATAATTCTCAAACCTGGTTGCACATTAGCATTGCCTGAGGCACTTTAAAAACATGGATGCCCAGGTCCTTTCCTGCTCAATTAAATCAGAACCTCTGCAGGTGGGGCCCAGATAGAAATTGACTTTAAAAACTTTCCAGTTGATTTTGATGCACCATGAAAGTTGAGAACCATTGGCATAAAATTAAAAGTGGGGAGGGGATGAAAGAAATCACCGGGGAAAACTATATGAAAATATTGGATGAAATAAAGGGACCAGTGTAAGAGGCTTGAGAAAGGACAATAATAAAGTGTCAAAAATAGCAGCAGATTGTTTTTTTCTTTTTTTTTGGATAGACAGCAGAGTCATTTGCTACAAAGAGGTCAATTGAGAAAATATGCTATTGGATTTAGACATTAGTGAGGCCACTAGTCACCTTTGAAAGTGAAGCTTGGGTAGAGTGTGAATCCAGACAACAGTAAGTTGAAGAGTGAATGGGCAAGTGAACGGGTGGACACTGTGAATATTCTATTTTTCAACTAGTTTAGCCATTAATGGAAAAGAAATGCTGAGGTATAGCTGAAAAGGAAGGTCATATCAAAGGGTCCTCTTGTTATTGGGTTTTTTTTTTAGGGTGGAGTGGATATGCATATATTTGGGGTTGATGAAAGGAAGAATTTGGGGAAGAATTATGCAGTTTGGCCAATTGGGTCTGATAAATGAAACGTCCTACCTATGTCACCTGCTGAGATTAAAAAGGTCACAGAAAGTATTGAGTAGTTTGTCAATGACCTTAGACCTCAGAAAACCTAAAAGGGGGAAGAATAGGAAGCAACCAGTGAGGGCAATGTCTGAGTGCAAGATTTTAGCACTGTAGAGTTCTTCTAGTGATAACCATGCCTGAGAATGGCCTTTTGAGTGGTACAAACACCTTCAAGTTTATGTCTTTTGGATAAACTTTCTCTTTTCTTTTCATTTTATAATACTTTTCAACTAGGACAGGATGACCTTATTTTTATTTGTCTTTCCTTGATTAAATGTTGAACATAGCTAACAAAGATTCAAAATGTAAAGATTGCTCCTTCCAGAATTATATCATGTTGCTCAATATCCTTTCCACAAAGCATGTTGTCTAAGAAAATAACAAACCACAGAGGGTTCCGTTAAATTTAACAAAAATGAATCACAGCATCTGGGTATGTGTAAATAGAAGGTGTCCTTAGGGCAACATTTAATGGAATGCTGTTAGGTCAAAATATGCCCATTACAAATTTTTTTGATGTCTTTTATTTTATGCCAGATATAATATTCTCTGTTTATTGAATGAAATCTTTATTTATAAAAGTCATTCAAATTAGTAAAGACACTAACTTAAAGTCCTAGAATAAATTATTTATTCTGCAGAAGAATGATCATAATATAACACCAGCTTAAAGTTGTATAGTTGTCAGGAAAATTGCTTTCATGTATATTATGTTTTTCATACTTCACAGGAACCTTATGAGAGAGTTAGGGCAGTGTTTTAGTTTCCTTGGCTGCTCAAGCAAATATCATGCAGAGGGACAGCGTAAACAATGGGAATTTAACGACTCATGGTTTTGAGGCCAGGAAAAAGTCCAAATCAAGGCGCCATCAAGCCAATGCTTTCTCCCGCAAGACTGTGGCTTTCTGAGGCTAGCTGCCAGCGATCCTTGGTCCTTGGCTCCTCTGTCACATGGCAATGCACGTGGCAGCCTCTCCTGGCCTCTCAGTTCTCTTCTGGTTTCTATTGAATTTCAGCTTCTTGCTTCCCATGACTTCCTCACCCTGTCTGAATTTCATTCCACTTACACAGCACTCCAGTAATAGAATGAAGACCCATCCTGGGCCACACCTTAACTGAAGTAACCTCATCGAAAGGTCCTACTTATAACAGGTTCACACCCACACGAATGGATTAAATTTAAGAGCATGTTTTTCTAGGGTACACATGCAGATATTATTGTTCTCATTTTAGAGATGAAAAATAAAACAATTAAGATTCAAGGATGTTGCATGACCTGCTCAAGATCACAGAATCAGTGAATGGTGGAGCTGAGTCTCAACTCTGAACCTTTGTACTTCATACTCAAATGAATTTTGGCAACATTTTGATCTTCCTTAAGAGAGGAGGGATATACTTAACTGCAGAAGCATCCAGGAGAAATATTTGAGGGATTTCATTCACTAGTCTCCAACTCTCACTCTTTTATCACCTGGTTGTTTGATCTTCCTAGTTCTCAGCCTCCCTCACTCTCCCCTGGTAGAGTTCCTTTCTGGATGACAGATCCATCATCTTTCCATGCCTTAGTCTAGTGGTCGCCATTTTTTTTTTTACATATCCCCAAGACTTTTTACAAAATATATATCACTTTGTACATTATAAGTTAGTATCTACATGTTTTATCATAAAATTAAATAGTGGGAAAAGATATCATGTCTGGGTGTAAGTATAAATATTTGGCACTTTAAATAAAATTCTTAGATGACCTAAAATTATCCATTGGAATGCCACACTATAATGTTTTCTTATCCAACACCAGTCATTGACAAAATATGAAAATAAACTCTTCTTTAATAGTAGAAAAATTTACCAGGTTCCTTTTTCTGCTTTACCTTGTATTTCTATACCACTCCCCCCACCAATCTTTATCTTAATATAATACATTTTATGCATAAATATTTTTATTGAACATCATATCCCATACTTCTCTGTAATAAATATACACATATAAATTTTATGTCTTGTGACCATAAGGATCTAATTGTTATCTTCAGGATTGTGTTGTCAGTAAAATAATTATGATTAGTATGTGATTTGTCTAAACAACCTAAATACACTACAGATTCTGATAAGTAATGATTTATTGTAGAAGCTGAATTTTATTGGAAATCCAGCTTTTAGTCAGAAAAATGGGATTGCCATCCATCCTTCACTGTCAATTAGTTTGATAGTCATGTTTGAATGTTACTTAATGCTGAAATGAGACAGGTTTAAATCATTTTTTTCTATAATGTGTAAATGACTTAAATACTATGAATCTTCTCATATATAAGGAAATAGGAGTACGTGGAGTTATATTATAACAATGTCCCTCAACTCTTGGAGCACCTTGAGAATTATATGCCAAAATCATAATGACCTATCTTGAGAATTTATGTTCAATGATCCATTGATTGGCATAGCAGATCCTCCTACAATTTTGATAAAAACAGAGAATTGTAACCATGTGATTTGCAGAAAGATTTGCTTCTCAGTCATTAGAGTCTTTTACTTTCTCAACTGTCACAGTAATATTTCAAATTATCCTTTTGTTTGGTGCCCTGCAGTTTTCTATGCCCTGATGCAATGTACTGTGGTAAGATAGGAATGCAAGAGATGCCTTTCTTTTGAAAAGTAGAAGGGCAAGTTTTCAGGGCAATTAAACTTAGAAAGGAGTACATGTGGAAGTTAAAAATATCAATACTGATTTCCTTCAAAATAATGTTGCTTGTTTACCCTTTAGAAATTTTGCATACTTTTGGGCACTTGAACCCCAGTTTGAAACCCTAACACCTTCAAACTCTTCCTTATCTTAGCAGAAAGTCCCCTTTAGTCCTCGATATGCCATGTTTTACAATACTTTATATGGTATAGTTTAAGATGTTTATTTCTTCATGTCATTTGCATGCAAAGAAAACTTTCTAATTGTGGAATTAAAAACTGGTGCTTCCTAAATACCTTTCAAGTCACTGCCAGTTAAGTGGAGGAGCAATTCTGGAGAGCAAGGAGGCTTTCCTGATGCCCTAGAAATCAAAGTGTACCAGTTCTAGTGAACTGAAAGTAAATCTGTGTTGGTCCTATGGAGTGACCAGCATAGAAGTGATAACAGAAGGGTAGATCTACTGTCTCTTACCTAGGAATCTCACTGATTTCCTCAGGAGCCACCAGCCTGACTGCATGGCCATGTCATAAAGTAGCTAAAATGTATTTTGTTTCCCAGTGTCTTCCAACTACTATCTCATGATTCAGAGCCTGGGCTTTCTCATCTGAAAAATGACTCCCACTGAGCTGATGTAAGGAATAGAGATCATATATGTAAAGGAAATAACAAGGTACCTGGAATGCTTGATACAAGCTCATTGTTTCCTTCCTTTTTCACCTTTCACCATCTGCCAACACAGTCGATCCCTCCTAACCCTTTTTCTGTCTTCCCAATTTCAGCACAGGGAACACGTTCTCCTTTTGAATTCTCATTTCTCCATAAAACTAGGTCAGGAATCACATTTGGTAATACAGAGTGCCTTTTTCCTCTTCGTGTTACATCCCATACCTCTCTTTCCCCAAAGAGTGGTAATTATCCTATAACCACAGGGCACAGCCCTTACTTTCTACCTCTTCTTTCCCATTAGACCAATGGCTCCAGCATCCTGTCTGTGTTATGGCAGCTCAGACTGAAACATTCCAGGAACCTGGGGGCGGTGGGAAGAGCATAGGTAGCTGGAAGAAAATTCCATCTCTTGGGGGCTTGAGTAAAGGTGTTAAAGTTATTGGTATGTGTGTCATTATAACGGGTAGGGAGTGCAGCATAAATTGATGTTATTAAAAGGACAAGTCATAAGGACTAACTTGAATGGCGTAACAGGAGGAAAGAACTGGAAAACTCATAAAAGTAAAATAAAACCTCTAAAAATGTCGATGGCCTAGGTCTAGAAAAAAATAATAGTAATATATAGACTGCTTGTCCTTCATACCTTATCACCAAGTACAATAATGAAGATTTCTCAGATTAACTTTGTTAAACTCTGATTGAAAAGCTATTATTCTACTTGTACTTTTAAAAAAATTCAGTAGTATGAAGATTTGTTTATAACCTAAAAGAATTAGAAAACAATATTTAAACAGATTGATTAAAATGATATAACATCTGTAAAGCAAATGGATGGTAATGGCATTTCTAGAATTATGGATTCACAAACTTTACATGGAAATATGTATTTAGGTTTAGCATACAAACTACATTGGTCAATTTAGTGCTTAATCACTTATATTCCTGATACTATCTTAAAGAATTACAATCTACTGGTGAGTGGACTTTGTTAATGAAATTTAAAGGAACTCAGACATTAAAATATTTTTCTTATTTTTAGATTAATGCCATTTCTCTTTTACTTTTTGGAGTTGTTTAGGGTTTGCTTCGCCTCCTTGTAGTATATCCTTAATCTAATATCAATACCAATTTTAGAGTATTTACTGCATGCCAAGCAGTGTGTTTGCTGCGTTAAAACCTTGTGGAATGGATTCTAGAATTATCATCATTTTTATAAATAAGTACCTTGAGGCACTTACAATATAAGAAACTTATCCAAGAGCGGCAACAAACATTAGCTCAGAAATGGTGGATTTCAGTTCTGAACCCATGCAGTCTGGCTCCAGAGCCACCTCTTAGCTGAGGCATTGGGAACTGCTCCTTAAAGTAAGATTTTCAATTGCACACAATGGTGATTAATCAAGGCCAAACATAAGTAGCATATGCAAATCGGTCATCTTAAAATTTCCTTATAAATAATTGTATTGCCTGTTAATAAAATCCCATGTCTTTATAAAAACCTGAAAAATTATTGCAAATATGCCTCCAAATTATTGAAAAGTCTGCATTTAACTCAGCCACAAGAACAGAAATTGTTTGAACAATACTTGGCACTGCAACCATGACAACAAGCCGTGGTTTATGGTCGAAGCCTTTTATTGTTTTTTGAACTTCAACCTATTTTTCTTTCTTTGTGAATGTTTTATGCATAACTAAAAATAACTTCTAACTCGGAAAGCCTTCTCCCTTATATAAATCAAACAGTTTGCTAAGAGGGAGTAAGGATGGGGGGGTGGGGAGTAGAGTCTTGTGGTGAAATCAATGAAAAGCATTGAAATATGAACAGAATTCAGAGGCCAGATCAGAGTATTGGCTCCTAATTACTCAAGACTGCCTTACAAATAAATAGCATTACAACAATATTATTAATTACTTATTATTCAATATAATGAAATTTTAGCACAACAAAAGACTATATTGTCTCTTGGGGTTTTATGTAAAATTTATATAAGGCAATGCACTGTGGAATTACTTCAAATGGTAGAGACACCGCAAAAACAAAGGATATTTTTAAAATACCATACGTTATGGCTCTTACATTGATTTCTCTTGCTGATTCAGACAACCCCTTATATGATAAACTGAATTATTCTCACACATTGTTTTCTCTTCCATTCATCTTCTCCCTAAGTTTTCAATTAATGCTTTATCATTTTTACCTAAATCAAAATGGGGATAAATACGGTCTTAGCCACACTGGTCCTGTAAATACCCTTTTAACCAATATCTCCATTAAGTTCTTAGTGCTAAGATAGAGCCGAACTAAGAGAAGCAAAAGTAGTCAGGATGTTTTCCTTTAAGTATTTCAAAACTTTAAGAGAAAACAAAACACACTGTTCATGAAACTAATGGACATTTTTACCAATTTAGCTATTGACAAAACCATGCTGTGCTACCTGGGCTTCTCCTAATATCAGCCAAATCTGAAGTCATTGTATTTTCCAGCCCGCAGAGCTTTTCTGCCTTCTATGTTACTGATCCACATACAGGTCCCCAAACCAGAAATCAGAGGCAAATCCCTCTTGGAACCTCCTTTCCATAGTTAGTCAGCTCTTTGCCCTTTAAATTGCTTTCTGCAGCCATTCTTTTCTCCCCATCCTCCTGGCCACTCTCTTACTTCACTCCTCATGGACTTGTACTTGGACTAAAGCCAAACTATATGCCTCCTTTCTCATTCACTCTACCAGCAAAGCAATCGTTCTTAGTGTCAAAGTGTCATTATGTCTCTTCACTTTAAACCGTTCACTGGATCGCAGTAACTCCAGGGAAAGGCGGATGCATCAGCACAGCATCCAGGTCCCTCAGTGATTTCCTGAGACCCAGCTTCACCATCCTGACTACAAAGAGTTCAGCCAAGCAGTGACTTCACAGCCTGTGCCAAAGCATGTGCCATTTTCTCTGCCTGAAATGTCCTCCCTCACCACCCCCACTTCCCTTCTACATCTCCATAGTAAGCTTACTTTCATCCTTCAGAAACTATTTCAGACATGTCCTCCCCAAATATTCTCTCCCCACATAATTTGAGCCTCAATTTACCTCTATCCTTGCACATATGCCCATTATTTCATTATCAGACTATACTGGCACGATATTTATAGGTATTTATAGGTTCGTCTTCTTATCCACAGAGTTCCCACAAGCAGATACTTATCCTATTTGTCTCCTTGTTCCCAGCACTTGGTTTAGTGCCTGGCACAGAATAGATACCCAGGGTTTATGGAATGGAATTAAATTCAACAAGATGCCTAACTCTTTTTTATTGAAAAATAAAATTTTAGGAAACCGAAATTATAGACTGAGATCTACTGGGATCACCCAGATTCTGGGTTTACTAAATAAACTTCTGTAATAATTATTAAAATACCTTTTTAAAAAATTCTACAGCAGACATATAGGTATAAAGTGGACTAAGGCGACATTCCACTTCCAACGATGCTTGAAACATACTGGCCATAGAGCATTATAGACTCATAAATACAGTGACACATTTAGTTGTCTCAGCATAGTTCTAGAGATCTTCCTCTGAATCATGATTTCTCCAATGACTCCACTTAGAGACAGGAACAGCTCTATAAAATTTGCTCTTAGATAGAAGCTGATGCTTAATGTATGTAGAATGTTTAATAAAGTTTATTGTAAAAATAGGGAAATGAATAGAATTGATGGTAATACATTATCGTGAGTATAACTAACACTGTTGTTTTATGAATGCTTGTGGCTGCAAGGGGTAGTCTAAGAATGTAAATGTCAATTGAAAGGAAGCTAGAGAATGTATAACATAATGATTTCGATAGTGGATGAAGACTATGATTAATAGTATAAATATAAGAATGTTTTTTTATAAAGTACTAAGAATATGGTGATACACAGGAAAATTACAACTACTGTAACTTATGGACGATAGTTAACAGTAATATTGTAATATTCTTGCAGTCATGGCAAAGAAGATATTATGTAAATTCTATGGAACAAAAATAGGGAGTCAAGGGGGTATGAGATTTTTTCTTTTGGGGTAATGAAAATGTTCTAAAATTAACTGAGGTGATGACAGCACAACTCTGTGATGAAAATGAGAGCCACTGAGTATACACTTTGAATGGATTGTACAAGGCATGGGACTGTATAACACAGGGAGTCCTGTGTTATACAGTGGAAGATGGACTGTGGTTAACAGACCAATGTGAGAACATTCTCTCATGAACTATATAGCAAATGTACAGTACTAATACAAGGTGTTAATAATCAGGTGTGTCGGGGGAAAATACACCAAATGTAAGATATGGGCTACAGTTAGTAGTAATATTCTGATGATGCTCTTTCATAGTTTGTAACAACTGTTTCACAAGAATAAAAGGTTTTGGTAGTCGGGTGATATATGGATGCCTTGTGTGATGATATGCATATTTGTTTTATAAGTTCATAACTTTTACTAAACACTTATTGTTTATGTATGTTCATGTATGAATGATATACTTCAATAAAATTTTTTAAATGAAAAAAATTTTCTCTTAGGCAATAGAGATTTGTGATCTTAATCCCCAACAGAATAACAAAAGCCACAGTTAAAGGAATTTAGTTAGAAGATGTCCAAAAGAGTCCTTTCTAAATATATTTAATATTAATTGCAACATTCAAAGTGTCAGCTTTATAGAGATCTAAAAAAATCTGTATAACAAATTTGATCCCACTACATGTCATATTTCTGTCCATACACTTAGCAAATATTAGTTAAGCACTTACTATATGCCAGTTCCAGGTTACAGGGATATATCAATGATCAAAAAACAGATCAAAATCTCTGACCTCTCTGACCTCATGGAGCTTATATTCTGGAGGGGATAACAGCTAGTAAATGTAATAAATAAGTAAGAAATAGATCATATGAGATGATGAGGAGTACAATGGAGAAAGTAAAAGAAAGGTAACAGCTCAGGAGCATAGGCAGAGGGAGATGTTGCCATTTTAAAGGTTGATGAAGAAATGACTCACTGAGAAAGTGACATTAGAGCAAAGACTCAAATGATGAGAGGGAACAATCCACAGAGCTGCCTGGGGGAAAGATAATTCCAAGCATATGCAACAGCAAATTCAAAATTCCCAGGCAGGAGCACATCTGATGCACACAAAGTCTAGCAAAGGGGCTTGTGTGCTAAGGAGTTGAGAGAAAGAGAGTGAAGGAGGTGAGATAAAAAAGGTCAGGAGTCCTGGTGATGTACAACTTGTGGGCCATTGTAAGAACTTTGGCTTTGACACTGAGTGAGACAGGGAGCCAAGGGAGGGTTTGAGACAAGATGTAGCATGATATGACTCAGGGTTTAAGGACCACTCTAACTCTGTGCAAGTAGGCTCTTGAAAGGCAAAGCAGAAGATCAGCTAGAATATGGTTCCAATAATCCAGGAGATAAATGATGGTGACTTGGACCAGGAAATAGGTGCTGGTATGGGAAGGAGAAGTGGTCAGATTGTTGATGTGTTGCTCTAATATTGTGTGGGTCAAGAGTGAGAAAAAGAATCAAAGCTAAGTCGGAGGTTTTTGTCTAAGTAACTGCAAAGATGGAGTTGGCATTAACTGAGATAGAAGACGGTGGTAGGAGGAGGTTTGGGCAGTTCAACAGGTCATTATTAGAAGAGTGGAGTGGTGAGAAGGCAGTTGGATATATGAGTCTGGAGTGCAGGGGCGAGGTCTGGGCTGGAGATAAATTTAGGAGTCATCTGCATGAGACTAGATGAGCTCACCAAGGAAGTGAATGTGGAGAGAAAGTAGAAAAAAAGATGAGGTCTAAGGACTGAGCCATGGGGAAACAAACATCAGCCTAAGGAAGATGTGGGGCATGGGGTGAATAGAACGAAAACCACGCAATCATATATAGTGTCCAGAGAAACCAACTGAGAAGGAGGCAGACATCAGCTGGGTCAAATGCTACTAATGTGTCAAATAAGATGAGGACTGAGACCTCACACTTAAACTTAGCAAAGTGAAAGTAATTGGCAGCTTTGACAGACAACAATAGTTATGGTGGATTGGTGGAGGTGAATACCAAATTAGAATAGGTTCCGTAGAGACAGGAACTGGAGACAGTGAGTATAAACAACTGTTTTCAGGAGTTTTGTAAGGCCAACAGAGAAACATGGGGGTGACTAGAGGCATAAATGTGGTAGGGAGGGTTTTTGTTTTCAGTTGTGAAAAATAACAGTATGTTTGTATGCTGATGGAAATGATTCAGTACGGAGGGAACTTTTAATAATTTAGGAGAGAAGAGAGGGAGAAATGCTGGGGCTTGCACTGGAATATGCCCTTGAATATGAATAAGAGAGGGAGGGGGATGCAGAGTGGAAATCAGAGATGACCTTAAGTAGGAGCACAGAGAGTTCATCCGGAAACAAGAGGGAGGGCACAGAATAGGAATGGACAGGTAGGAGATTTGAACACCTCTCATGTTTATCAGTTTTCTTAGTTACATAGAAATCCTGGTTTTCAGATGAAAGTGAGGGTGGAGGAGGAGGTAGTGTTTAAGAAGCAAGGAGAAAGTGTGAAATAGTTGTTTAGGAGAGTGGGCGAGTGAAGAGACTATGAAAATACGTTTTGACTTCTGTACAGAATTTAAAAGGAGCCCACTCACCACGGCTGTGCACAGCTATCTTCCACTTCAAGGATACAGAGGTCCTGTAGGGGAATAGTGTCCAAGTGAGTACCTGGAAGTAAAAGAGGGATGAGGAAGTTGAAGAAATAGTTCAGAGGAACATTTTCATAGTTAGACATTGAAATTTAAACATGGTAAAGAGGGAAGAAGTGATATGAGGGGAATTAGAGAAAATATAATGTTGGGAGATGAATAGATGGTAGGTCCTGATGAAGGATCCTCACCAGGTGAGGGGTCCTAGAGAGAGTAAGCAGGAAAGACAGACATGGTTAAAAAGAAAGGGTGGTTGAAATTGAGTATATGGAGGAGTTGCAATTAAAAGCAAAGTAAAAGGCTAGACCAGTGCTTCTCAAATTCTAATGTGCATATAGATCCCCTGGAGTTCTCGTTAAAATGCACATTTTGATTCAATAAGTTCCGGGGGGGTGGGGGGGAGGGCCTGACAGTCTGAATTTTTATCTAGCTGATAGAAATGATGCTGCTGATGCTTCTGCTCCAGGGATCTCATTTTGAAAGGCAGTAGGCTGGAGTGGCATTTCTCAAGTCAAAACCAGTAAATCAAAATCTCAGTAGGCGGACAGGAGGAAGTGCTGATGCTAGACCACTCCAGACTAAATAAACCAGAGTTTCTCTGGGTTGGGTTGGGCACTGGTAATAGAAATGTTTCCCAAGTTATTCTGATGTGTAACCAAGGTTGAGCACCTCTGGCCTAGAATGTGTCACCATGGGAGTGAGTGACTTAGAGGCTCAAAGTAGAGGTCAATATTGTTGCAGGAGAGAGAGTATCAAAGAACACAGGGGCCAAGATGTTGGAAGTGTCATCTTTGTGGGTATTAAAATCATCAGATATTATGGCAGAGATTTTGCTAGATAAAATGACCATATAGCCAGAGGTCAGTAAGTGACTACAACAAATATAAAATGTGGGTGATCTAATCTGATGACATGAATACAAAGCAGAGTTGCTTGGGAAGAATGGTCTGGAATAGGCGATATGGAGCAAGGATGACGGTGGTATTTGGATTTGGGAGATCAGTCATCCATCTGGGATCTCCAGAAAAGTGGTGGCATCAGGAAGACCTAGGTTTTCATTGAAGAAAAGGTGAAGGAAGAGGTTTACATTTTGGAGGATCTTGCTGCTTTGTTCCGAGGCAGCGTGGGAGAGTTCCGGGAGTTTTGGAAGGATGGGAGATTGGGATGTGCTGAGCAGTATGGGGATTAGAGTGCAGAGGTGAGGGATGGTCTGAAGTCCTGAGCTTCTTGTGGAGATGATGGTTTCAGAATGGAGAGCTGTAGTAAGGCTTTGAGTGTGGGACAGAGAAAAACTCAGGGTCCTGCAAGAAGCCTGAGGTGTCCTTGAATCTCCTCTTCATTCCTTTCTTTATTTTCTAGTTGTAGACACTTTCCTTATGTGGAAAACAGATCAAAGTAAGGATACTTTACTCTAGTTAAAGCAGGAGTTAGGGGAGGAGGGCAGTGCCCATCCAACAGGCCCCCAGCGTTCTCCACAGTACTGCTGGGGCTCCCTAGAGCACCTCAGAGCTCAGGTCATAATCACTGCTCCACACTGGTGAAAGACACCAAGGAAAATGGTGGGTTATATAAGGAAACAAAGATAAGCCACTCATATACCGCATAACTCTCTTTAAATCTTTTGCCAATTGGGCAGATTATCTTTCTTCCATGTAATAAACTTTGAATAAACAAGTGGCTTTTAATATCCCTTGGGATCTGTTTGTGTCATTTATGATTAGGATAACATCAATGTTGTTAAACTGATATAACCTAGAAGAAACTTTAGTTTTGAACAGCTGTGGCTTAAGTTAGGTCCTCCAGAAGAAGTAAACCATGAATCAAAGATTTGAATGCAAGTGGTTTTTAAGGAAGTGCTCCCTGGAGAGATGTGTAAGTGGGTGGAGCAGGCAGGGCAGAAAAGAAAAAACCAAGCAAAAGTGCAATTTCAGAAATTGCGAGGAAGATAGGATCAGCCTGATCTCTGCAGGGAATCTCTGGAGAGTAACAAGGTCCCGACTGGACACAAGGCATACTCCAGCACACATTAGTCAATGGCTCAGTGCTAACCCGAGAAGTTGTAAACTCCTAGGCACTTCTAGGCCAAGAGTCTGATAGTCTGAGAGCCATCCTCCCAAGAAGAGTAACAGGTACAGATCCTTGGAGGAGAGCACACTGACTTTGGATAGGAGCTCATAAAAATAGAAAAAGGGGTTCAAGAGAACCTCGGTGGAATCCAACTGTATCTTCTAGGAAGCTTTCTTTAATTAGAAGCACATTGTTAACCTAGGAAGAAATCAGATTCAAAAAGTATTAACAACTTCTAATTATCTTCAAGTAAATTTTTAACTGTATGAATTCTGCTACCTTTTCCCTTGCACTTCCAGCTAGAACATATTGCCAAGCATGGGGCCAAACTTTGAGAAAATCAGCATCAAGTGAGTCTGCATATCTGGTCAGATGTTTCCAGACCTGGGTCTGACTGAATTGCAGTCTGTTTTTGAAAACAAAATGCACATTTTAAAATACCACTGTTTTAGATGGATGTCCATTTTCTTCCTCTCTACCACTAGAGCAAATATCAAGAATGTTTAGCTATTTCAAAATTTACATCATTACAAATAGTTGCTCTTATCTACATCCTCATATGTTTATTTCAGGATCGTTGTTGGTTTTTGTTTTTCCCTTTAAATTTTGGCCTCTTTTCTAAAGATTAGAGAAGCATTAATTTAGAGTCCCTGCATTAGATATAATTTAGAGCTGAGCAACATCAAGCCCACTGACAGATTTAAAGATTAATTTCCAGACCTCTTGTGGTGTTGGAGAAGCTCTTTGATTTTTAAAATGGCAACACTATTGACTCCCTACCCTTAAAGGTTACTTGTATCCACATCCACTCATAAAGCTTAAGTGTGATAAATATCAATGTTGTTTTGCTTTATGGAAAAAGCTGTGTCCAAAAAAATAGCCAAAAGAAAAATAATAAAGCAATTTGCAGGATAAAAAAATAATTTATTCTGCATGAAGACAGTTTATACAGGTGTATGTCTTGCCTTTTATTCTGTAAGAATGACTTCGCTATTGATAAATTGATATTATTTACATAGAAGAAATAATTTCCAGCAGTCATGTCTTAGGTGAGGTTCTCTAGAAGCAAACCATGAGTCAAAGATTTGAATGCTAGTGATATACAAAGGGAGATATTTGAATATGACAAGGAAGAGGTTTGGATTGTATTGGGAGTTAGCAGAAAAACTTTTTTTTTTTCCAATTACTTTGGCTTAGATGCATCTCCAAATATGTGTTTTGCATCATTTTAAAGTAAGTGCACTTTCAGGGAAATTTAATCCATATGTTTCAGCAAAGTTACACGTAAATCATCCAAATGTTGCTTTATGAGAGCTACATGATGTCTAAGATGCCTTTTGAGCTTTTTTATAGTCCTTATATTTCTTTTTGGAAAAGCAGCAGGTAAGTTGCCCAGAGTAAACAAATCAAATAGCAAAAGCTTTGAGTTCAGTTTGAACTACTTAGCCTATTATTTTTGATTGGGTTCTGAACTTGGCAGTGCACATTCTCCTGTTCCTGCCCGCAGGGCTGAGTGAAAACAATTTGAACACTATTTCCCAATCGGTTCATTGACATTTGAGAATAATGTAGTTCAGACAGAATCAGCATGTTTGGCAGGTGAATGATACTTAACATGACCTGGGAAAGTTACTTCCCCTCAGTTTGTAGAAGTTCATAGATGGAGCAATGTCATATACATTACAAAATATAAGTTAGGGCAAACAGCCACCAAGGGATCCATATTGGGAATTGATCTGGTTTTTTTGTTTTGTTTTGTGTGTGTGTGTGTGTGTGTGTGTGTGCATCTTTAGGTGGAATGGTTGAAAAATGAAGACATAATTGATCCCGTTGAAGATCGGAATTTTTATATTACTATCGATCACAACCTCATCATAAAGCAGGCCCGCCTCTCAGATACTGCAAATTATACCTGTGTTGCCAAAAATATTGTTGCCAAGAGGAAAAGCACAACTGCAACTGTCATAGTCTATGGTGAGTGAGCTTTTTGATCATCATGAAGTGGAAAGCAGGTTTAAGGGGTCTCAATCTAGTTCATGTCAAACTGTAGTTTCTCATTGTTATCATTATTTTAGTTTAAAAATA
>JAQZBX010019046.1:21338-34188 GCA_029593785.1 Cabassous unicinctus
AAAACCTGTACCGTCAAGTTCTAGACTGAGTTCTGGAGATTTCTGTGAGTCCTGGTTCAGTCCAATGATTGCAAAACGTCTGGTAAGCTGGAACTGACTTGCTCCCCAAACATACTTTGCTGAGCAGCTTTCCGAGAACTGGTTTTTCTCACTCCATCAGCGGCATCAGGCTGAAGATCAAGGGTTTCTGTCGCCAAGCAGCCCTAATCCTAACCATGAGGCAAGGTCCAATTTAAGGACTTCTTTGAGAAGCTTTTTTTTTACTCCCTAGTCTATTCTAATCTGTCTAAACCTATCATTTTTCCAGGAGTACTAAACACTTTCACATCCAAATTTGCCATGGTATCTGATGCTTTTATCTCCCTTTATGGTTTAGCACTCATTTTCTAATCATTTCATGAGAAGTTTCATCCCCCCCCAGCTAAGCTTTTAGCACCTTTGTAGGCTGAGACTTGTCTGTTTCATTTATGTGTTTCTCAATGTTAGATATGTAGTAGGTGCTCCTATCTTTGTGTTTTATTGTCTCAGAGGAAACCAAACAATCCTGGGAAGTATTTTCAGGTTAAGATAGCTCCCAAATAACATGCCCATGTCTCACTACCATTTAGAACATGACAAAGCTTTACATTATTGCTTCATGGTTAAAGGATACTCCAGGGGCCTTATTGTCTGGCAGTGAAGGAGAGACCGTTACTGACAAATATGTGGCCCATGGTACTTACAGACTACAGAGAATACCATTTGGATGGATGTGTCCTTATGATACAGAGTTATAAGTGCAAAAACTACAGTGCTGTTACAAAGGCTGAATGTAGCGATGCTTTTAAAGTGTCATTTTAATTACAGGACAGATGCATACAATTTTTTAAATCCTCTGATTACTCTGATGTTTAATTTCCTAGTCAAGACAATAGCTTTGTTCAATTCTAAGCAATGGCCTTTCTAAAGTCACAATAAAATGTTTCATACTTTTTGTCTTTTTCTAAATTGCCTGAATGAGTTGATTAAGGGCATTTAAAATGCAAAGAAGAAATGGGGCACAATCACTGTATGCACCAATCACAAATGCCTAATGAAGGCAGAACTATATATAGATGTATTATATAGATGCTTAATATACACTCAAATCTCATTTCCTATGCATGGCATTCTTCGGTTTTCATAAATATAACCCGCACATTGTGTTTAGGAAGGATCAAACACAAGTAGGAAGCATTTTGAGTTAAGAAAATGGCACTGGATTAGGGGTCAGGAGTTCTGTGTTCTAGGACTAGTTATGCCACGTCTAACCTTGACTTAGTCACTCAACCTGGCTTCTCTGAGCCCTTGTCTCCTTCTCTGTAAAATGAGGGGCTAAGACTAGGATCTTTGAAACCTTTCTAACTGTGGAAGTTTATGATTATTCACTTCTTATTAAAATCCTAGTAAAGCAGTACATGTATACTATAACCTCAAATGTCAGCTAGCCAGTTTGTTAGTAAGCAATTTACATACTGGCAGTTCTATAACATTTGGAGTTTCATTTAAAATTGAGAAAATTAAATTGCTTTATGGAACAGTAACTGAAACCCTACGTATCAACCATCCATTGTCTTTTGCATGGCCTCATAAAATAAGTTGTCCCTGGCTCACAGGATGAGATCACCATAAATCCACAGAAAAACATATATATCTAATCAATATTTTTTATTTTGAGTCTGTTTTATACATTTATCTTTGCTAATAATCATTTTTAGATTGCAAATATATATTCATTATAGAAAATTTAGGAAACACGTAAAAGGACCAACAAAATACCTAAAATACTGTCATCATCCAGAAATAGTTTTTAAAAACTTACTTTGATGTATATACTACTGTAATATTTAAAGCACAAACATGATTTTAAAAACAAACATGATTTTAAAAACAAACATGATTTTAAAATGAGGGGAAATATTTTTTACTTAATACTTAATGTTGAAATATTCATGTATTGTTAGCCCTCTACAGCATCATTTTTAATGGTTGCTTAGGAGTCAATCACATGAACATACTGTTGAAAATTATAATTGTTTCCAGTTATTTTTTTTTATTTAAAAAAACCTGTAGTGAAAATATCTGTCTGCATATATTGCACATGCATGATTACTGCCTATTGGATAAGTTTCTAGAAAAGGAAATGTTGGGTAAGTGATGTGTACAAATAAGATTTATGTTTCTTGAATGGCTAACACACCTCTTTACTGATAGGAGGCAGATGCATGTGCTAGCTGTGCCATGTTTTAACTACAGGCAAATAGTTTTTGTTAGCAATTAATTAATTATAATAATTTCATGGGCTTATGTGATTGAAGTACTAATATATATCAGGGTATTTTCTAGACAGAAATCTCCAGAGGTGAATAGTGTGTGTAGTGAAGAGGCATGGATTTTATAGTCACATGTACAATGGCGGCTTCCTCAAACATCGTAATTAGCATTTATACACAAAATAGCTGTCCATTTCGATTGTCAGCTAATTGCCAATTCAACCAAATAGCCACTCAATTAGTTTAAAAATCCAGTAATACAATAATTTTTTTAAACCAGATTCACTGGTTCGTTAATGAAACTGGCTAAAAATTTATTTTTCTGACAAAGTGAGTAAATTTTGATAAATCATTTTCTCTGTGCTTAGATTCTTCAGCCATGCAATAAAACTTAACCAAAATGATGTCCAAGGTCTCTTCTAGCTTTGAATATTAGATAATTTTATGGTCACTCAGAAGCTGGATTTTTGCATATATGTTGTGTGTGAATTGTGAGTCTGTGTGTGCATGGGTACACATTTATGCCACTTTTTATTGCTTGCCTCCTTTCAGTAAATGGTGGCTGGTCCACCTGGACTGAGTGGTCAGTATGTAATAGCCGCTGTGGACGAGGGTTTCAGAAACGTACAAGGACCTGCACCAACCCAGCACCACTCAATGGTGGGGCCTTCTGTGAAGGGCAAAGTGTGCAGAAAATAGCCTGTACGACGTTATGCCCAGGTAAGTAAACCAAATGTTTCACTCTACATGTCTCCCACCATTCTAGAAGAATTATTTAGAGAATGGATAAAAAGGCCTTATTCTTTTTTATAAAAGCTTTATTGAAGTAAAATTGGCATACAATAAACTGCACATGTTTAAATTGAACAGTTTGATCCCATGTGACATAGGGATACACTTGTGAAACCATCACCACAATCAAGATAAGGAACATGTTCATTACCCCCAAAAGTTTCCTCATGCCCTTTTTTATTGTAATTACAGTAGTTATGAGTTTACAAACCAATCATGCATAAAATAAGGGATTCCTATACACCACCTCGCCAACAACACCTTACATTGGTGTGGAACATTTGTTACTATTGATGATAGCACTTTAAAAAAAATAATAGTACTATTTTTAAAGCGTAGTTACCTTTGTTACAATTGATGAAAGATTATTAAAATAGTTCTATCAATTGTCCATTATTTACATTAGGTATATTAGGTGTATACTCTATTATCACCACTTTGTATAAGTATCATACATTTATAATTCATGAAAGAACATTCTTAGACTTGTACTATTAATTATAGTCCATCTATAATAAGGTTCACTGTGTTGTACAGTCCTATGTGTTATCTTTTAATTTTCACTCTAGTAATATATACATCCTAAAGTTCCCTTTTTTAACCACATTCACATATACAATTAAGTGCTATTGCTCGCACTCACAATAATGTGCTACCATCACCACCATCCATTTCCAAACCTTTGCCATCAGCCTGAATGGAAAATCTGTATAAGTTAAGCATCAATCCCCCATTCTCTAACCTGAGTCTATCTTCTGGTAACCTATATTCTAGATTCTAACTCTATGAGTTTGTTTATTATAATTAGTTCATAACAGTGAAATCATACAATATTTGTCCTTTGTGTCTGGTTTATTTTACTCAACATGTTTTCATGTCGTCACATGCATCAGGACTGCACTCCTTTTTAGAACTGAATAATATTCCTTCATATGTATATAGCACGTTTTCTTTATCCATTCTTGGATTGATGGACACTTGGGTTGCTTCCATCTTTTGACAATTGTGAATAATGCCACTCTGAACATTGGTGTGCAAATATCTGTTCAAATCCCTGCTTTCAATGCTTCTGGGTATATACTTAGTAGTGGGATTGCCAGAACATACAGTAATTCTATACATAGCTTCCTGAGGAACTGCCAAACCGTCTTCCACAGTGGCTGCAACCATTTTACATTCCCACAAACAATGAATGAGTGTTCCTATTTCTCCACATCCTCTCCAACACTTGTAGTTTTCTGTTTTTTTAATAGTGGCCATTCTACTTGGTGTGAAATGATACCTTATTGTGGTTTTGATTTGCATTTCCCTAATAGCTAGTAATGTTGAGCATCTTTTCATATGTTTTTAGCCATTTGTATTTCCTCTTTCAAGAAATGTCTATTTAAGTCTTGTGCCCATTTATTAACTGGCTTGTTTGTGTTTTTATTCTTGAGTTATAAGATTTCTTTCTATATTTTGGATATTAAATGCTTATCAGATTTGTGGTTTCTAATTATTTTCTCCTATTGAATAGGTTGTCTTTTCACTTTCTTGACAAAGTCCTTTGATGCAAATTTTTTTGAGGAGTTTCCTTAATCTATTTTTTTCTTTTATTGCTTTTGCTTTGGGTATAAAGTCTAAGAAACCATTGCCTACTTCAAGATCTTGAAGATGCTGCCCTACATTTCCTTTTAGTAGTTTTATAGCTTGGTTCTTATATTTAGGTCTTTGGTCCAATTTGAGTTAATTTTTGTATATAGTGTGAGATAGGGGTCCTCTTTCATTCTTTTGCATATGGATATTCAGTTCTACCAGCAGCATTTGTTGAAGATAGTGTTCTTTCCCATTTGAGTGGACTTGGCAACCTTGTCAAAAATCAATTGGTCATACATGTGAAGATCTGTTTCTAAACTCTTAATTCAATTCCATTGGTCAATACATCTATCTTTATGCCAATACAATGCTGTTTTGACTATTATAGCTTTCTAATATGCTTTAAAGTCAAGAAGTGTGAGTCCTCCAAGTTCATTCTTCTCTTTCAAGATGTTTTTTGTTATTCTTGGCCCCTTATTCTTCCAAATAAATATGATCATTGGATTTCCCATTTCTGTAAAGTCAGCTGTTGGAATTTTGATTGAGATTGTATTAAATCTGTAAATCAGTTTGGATAGAATTATCATCTTAATGATATTTAGTTTTCTGATCCATGAATACAGAATGTCCTTTCATTTGTTTTGGTCTTCTTTGATTTCTTTTAGCAGTGTTTTGTAGTTTTCTGAATACAGACTCTTTACATTCCTGGTTAAATTAATTCCTAGATATTTGACACTTTCTGTTGCTATTATAAATGGAATTTTATATTGATTTCTTCTTCAGCTTGCTCATTAGTAGTGTATAGAAACACTACTGATTTTTGCTTGCTGATCTTGTATCCTGCCACTTTGCTTAACTCATTTATAAGCTCTAATAGCTTTGTTATAGAAATTTTGGGATTTTCTAAATATAGGATCATATCACATGTGAATAGTGGGAGTTTTGCTTCCTCTTTTTCAATTTAGATGTCTTTTATTTCTTTTTCTTGCTTAATTGTTCTAGCTGGAACTTCTAGCACAATGTTGAATAACAGTGGTGACAGTGGGCATCCTTGTCTTGTTCCTGATCTTAGACGGAAAACTTTCAACCTTTCCCCATTGAGAATGATGTTGCCTGTGAGATTTTCATATATGCCTTTTATTATGTTGAGGAACTTTCCTTCTATACCTATCTTTTGAAGTGTTTTTATTAAAAAAAGATGCTGGATTTTCTCGAATGCCTTTTCTGCATCTATTGAGATAATCATGTGGGTTTTTTCCCTTTGATTTGTTAATGTGGAGTATTATGTTAATTGATTTTCTTATATTGAGCCACCCTTGTATAACATGAATAAAATCTACTTGGTCATCGTGTATAATTCTTTTAATATGCTGTTGGATTTGATTTGCAAGGATTTTGTTGAGAATTTTTGCATATATGTTCATTCAAAAGACTGATCTGTAGTTTTTTTGTAGTATCTTTATTGGCTGTTTTTTGGGTGATGTTGGCTTCATAAAAGGTGTTGGGTAATTTTCCCTCCTTTTCAATTTTTTAGAAGAGTTTAAACAGGATTGGTATTAATTCTTCTCAAACTGTTTGGTAGAATTCATCTGTGAAACCATCTGGTCCTGGATTTTTCTTTGTTGGAAGATTTTTGATGACTGATTCAATCTCTTTAAATGTGATTGGTTTGTTGAGTTCCTGTATTTCTTGTAGAGTCAATGTAGTTTTTTTGTACAATTCTAAGATTTGTCCATTTCACCTACGTTGTCTAATTTGTTGACATACAGTTTCTTATAATATCCTCTTATGATCCTTTTTATTTCTGTGAGGTCAGTCGTAATGTCCCCACTTCCATTTCTGATTTTATTTAATTGCATCTTCTTTATTTTTCTTTGTTAGTCTTGGTAAAGGTTTGTCGATTTAATTAGTATTCTCAAAGAACCAGCTTTTAGTTTCATTGATTTTTCTCTATTTTTTTTTCTCGATTTCATTTATTTCTGCTCTAATCTTTGTTATTTCTTTCTCCTTGCTTTAGTATTGGTTTGCTGTCCTTCTCATTTCTCCAGTTGCTCAGTTAGATCTTTGATTTTAGCTCTTTTTTCTTTTTAATATAGGCATTCAGGGCTATAAATTTCCCACTCAGCACTGTCTTCCTATGTCCCATAAGTTTTGACAAGTTGTATTCTTTTTTCATTCATCTCGAGATATCTACTAATTTCTCTTGGAATTTCTTCTTTGATCCACTGATTGTTTAGGAGTGTGGTGTTTAGCCTCCATATATTTGCAAATTTCCCCCTTTCCTGACTATTATTGATTTCCCGCTTCATTTCATTATCATCAGAGAAGGTGCTTTGTATAATTTCAATCTTCTTAAAGTTATTGAGAGGTATGTTGTAGCCCAACATGTGGTCTAACCTGGAGAAAGAGCCATGAGCCCTTGGGAAGAATGTATAACCTGCTGATTTGGGGTGCAATGTTCTGTATATGTCTGTCAGGTCTAGCTCGTTTATCATATTGTTCAAGTTCTCTGTTTCCTTGTTGATCTTCTGTCTGATTGTTCTATCTATTGATGTAAGTGGCATGTTGAAGTCTCCAACTATTATTGTAGGGATGTTTATTTCACCTTTCATATTTGCCAGAGTTTGCCCCATGTATTTTGGGGCACCCTGGTTAGGTGCATAGATATTTATGACTGTTACTCCTTCCTGGTAGATTGTCCCTCTTATTAATATATAATGGCCTTCTGCATCTCTTATTTTTTTTTTTTTCACATTTAAAGTCTGTTTTGTCTGACACCAGTATAGCTACCCCTGCTCTCTTTTAGTTACTCTGTGTGAAATATTTTTTTCCAACACTTCATTTTCAGTCTATTTGCATCTTGGATCTAAAGTGAGTCTTCTGCAGACAGCATATGGATGGCTCATATTTTCTTATCCATTCTGTCAGCCTATATCTTTTGATTGGGGAGTTTAATCCATTAACATTCAATGTTATTACTGTAAAGACACTACTTAAGTCATTTTATTCTTTGGCTTTCACATGTTTTATCTTATTTTTGTTCATCTTTTACCTTTTTGATTACCCTTTCTAATAGTCTCCACTTCTATACTTTCTGTCAAGCCTCTCTCTCTTTTCTTCTCTTTTCTGACTGCAGAACTCCCTTTAGTGTTTAGTGTTTCCTGCAGAGATGGGTTATGAACTCTCTTGGTTTCTCTTTATCTGTGAATGTATTAAACTCACCGTCACATCTGAAGGACAGGTTTTCCAGATAAAGAATACTTGGCTGGCAGTTTTTCTCTTAATTATGTCATACCACTGCCTTCTTGCCTCCATGGTTTCTGAAGAAAAATCCACAATAAGTCTTATTGGACATCCCTTGTATGTGATGTTTGCTTTTCCCCTTGCTGCTTTCACAATTTTCTCTTTATCTTTGGCATGTGGCATTCTGAATAGTATGTGTCTTGGGATAGGTCTATTTGGATTTATTCTAATTGGAGTACATTGTGTTTCCTGGACACGTATATTCATGTCTTTCTTAAGAGTTGGGAAATTTTCAGTCATTAATTCCTCACTCTTTCTGCCCCTTTCCCTTCTCTTCTCCTTCTGAAACTCCCATAACATGTATGTTGTTGGGTTTCATGCTATCATTCAACTCCTTGAGCCTCTGCTCAATTTTTTCTATTCTTTTCTCTCTGTGTTCTCTCTTTTCAATTTCAGTTGTTCTTTCCTCTTTGTCACTGATTCTTTCGTCCATGATTTCAAATCTGATGTTGTATGTCTCTATTTTATTTTTAATCTCATGTATCATCACATCTTTAATTCCCATAAGCTCTGTTATTTTTCTATCCAAGGTTTCAAATTTTTCTTTGTGTTCGCCCAGTGTCTTCTTAATGTCTTTTATTTCTTTATCCATGCTGTCCTTCAACTCCATGGTTTGATTTAGGAGATTTGTATGAAACTGATTAATTAACTGTTTCAAGTCCTGTGTCTTGTCTGGAGCTCTGATTTGTTCTTTTGCCTGAATCATATCTTCCTCCTTTCTTAGTATGGTTTGTAATTTTTTTCTTATGTCTAGGCATCTGATTCTGATGCTGTGTTTACTCTTATGTTCAATGTCTCTCTCTTGCCTAGGGATTTACTGTTAAGTAGCTGTGAGCTACCATTGTTCTTTGACTCTTGGTTCAACTTGTTTTAGATACTTAGGATTGTCCTTGTTTAACTGCTCAAACCAGGGCTAAGGACCCAGTAATGGGTGCAGGCCAGTTTCCAAGGGCCTTGGAGAGGGGGGAAGTAAAAGCCCTGATTGCCTCTTTTATTTTATTATTTTTCCCTTTTTGTGAACTTTTCTGGTCCGCCAGCAGTGGCACTCTTTGGCAGACCTCTCAGCTCAGACCCCAGGTGCTAGGGGGGAATGCATTCAGTTTAACTCTGCAGTGGATGGTACAGAAGTAGTGTCAGCAGGACCGGCCAAGCCTCACAACAAACTTTTTGAAGCTGTTTTCCTCCTCAGCAACCAGCCCAGGCAGTAGGGAAGGTGTTTGAGAAGGTAAATTATCTTTAGCTCCCTGCCAGCTCTCAGTGCAGACAATGTTATGGCCCCACCTGCCCTAGAACAGACCAAATTTGCTGGCCCAGCTCTGAATTTGCTGTAGGCTGTGTCCATCCTTCTCCCTTTTCTTGGGGAAGAGGATCCCTGCAACCCACAGCTGCTGCAGTCTGCAGACTGCTGTTTACTCTGAGGGTAGGGGAATGGGCACCAGCTCCTGCTTCTACAGCTTTACTCATGGGATTTTTTGGCTAGCTGAGACTCCTTTCCTTAGCCCCTTTCTCTTCTGGGTGGTGTCTCACCTTCCCCTGATGTCTGAGCCCCAGAGCAGCCTGCCAGACAACCTCTAGCTATTTTTTTCTGGGAGAGAAGTGACCCTTCTGCCTCTCTATTACTCCATCTTCCTGGAAGTCCTCCAATTTGTGTCTTCTGATTGGGAAGTTTAATCCGTTAACAATCATTGTTTTTACTGTAAAAGCAGTGCTTACTTCAGCCATTTTACCCTTTGGGTTTTATATGTTATATCTTTTTTTCTTTCTCTTTTTACCCTTTTACTTATCCTTACTGATAATCTTCATTTCTTCACTCTACTCTAAGGCCCTCTCTCCTGTCTTTTCCTTTCAGCCTGCAGAACTCCCTTTAGTATTCTTGTAAGGTAAGTCTCTTGTTGATGAACTCTCTCAGTTTGTGTTTATCTGGATATTTTAAACTGTCCCACATTTCAGAAGGACAGTTTTGCCAGATAAAAGAACTTTGGGCTGGAAGTTTTTCTCTTTCAGTACCTTAAATATATTATACCACTGCCTTCTTGCCTCCATGGTTTCTGATGAGAAATCTACATTTAGTCTTATTGTGGATCCCTTGTATGTGGTGAATCCTTTTTCTCTTGCTGCTTTCAGAATTCTCTCTTTATCTGTGGTATTTGACATTCTAATTAGTTTGTGTCTCAAAGTAGCTCTGTTAGGATTTATTCTGTTTGGAATATGCCATGCTTCTTGGACATGTATATTTATGTCTTTCATAAGAGTTGGAAATTTTTCAGACATTATTTCCTCAAATGTTTTTTCTGTCCCTTTTACTGTCACTTCTTCTGAGATATCCATGACTCCTATGTTTGTATGCTTCGTGCTGTCATTCAGATCCCTGAGACCGTGCTCATTTTTTTCCATTCTTTTCTCTATCTGTTCTTCTGTCTGTAAAATTTCGATATTCCTGTCTTCTAGTTCACTAATTCTTTCTTCTGCTGGGTCAAATCTGCTGTTGTATGCCTCTAGTTTATTTTAAAAATTTTCCTTTGTGTCTTTCATCCCCATAATTTCTGTTGTGCTTCTTTTTATACTTTCAAATTCTTCTTTATTCTCACACAGTATCTTCTTAATAACCGTTATATCTTTAGCCATATTTTCCTTCATCTCTTTGAATTGATTTAGGAGATTTGTTTGAACATCTTTGATTAGTTCTTCCAAATTCTGTGTCTCTACTCAAGTTTTAATTTGTTTTCTTGACTGGGCCATATTTCCCATTTCTTAGTATGGCTTGTAAATTTTTGCAGATGTCTAGGTATCTGATTATCTTGTTGAGTTTACACTGAAGGTCAGTTCCTTTCTTTTGCCTAAGGATTTATTATTTTTTAAAAAAGATTTATTTCTGTCCCTCTCCTCATTGTTTGTGGTCACTGTCTGCTTTCTGTGTCTATTCATTGTGTGCTCCCTGTGTCTGCTTATCTTCTCTTTAGGAGGCACTGAACCGAACCTGGGACCTTCCATGTGGGAGAGAGGCACTCAATCACTTGAGCCACCTCCACTCACTATTTTGTTGTGCCTCTCATTGTATTTCCTCTTTGTGTCTCCTTGTTGCATTTTCTTGTTGTGTCAGATCACCATGTCAAACTGTTGTGCCAGCCCATCGTGTCAGCTTGCTGTATGCTCATCTTCTCTAGGAAGCACCGGGAACTGAACCTGGGACCTTCCATGTGGTACGCTGGCACCCAAATGCTTGAGCCACATTCGTTTCCCATGGGTTTATTTTTGATTGTCTTCTTGTTAAGGGTCTTCTTGACTCTTGGTTCAACTTATTCTAGATCTTTAGAATAGCATGTGTTTAAATTACCAGGTTTTTTCAGCTCTTCTTCATCTGATTCTTGCCTTGGATAGGCAGTACAATTTTTGTTTGCACTTTTTGTGCAATTGTTTCCCCTCTGGGTAAAAGATTCCTTTCCTTTTTCCCTTCTCCAGGAATTTTGATCTGTTCTGTTTGGTTTGGTTTTGCTTCTATAGTTTTTTTACACTCCTTTCATTGTCTCTAGCTGCTTTTGCCTCGAGGGTAACTTCTGGAAGTAGGGTCACCCTGGAAAGAACTCTCTCCAGTCAGTATTTCCCAGCTAAAACAGAGCCAGGGGCCCATGATATGCCCTGGGGAAAGGATCAGGAAGGATGCCAAAAGCCTCTTAGATGGATCCTCAAAGCTGTGCTTTCCCTGACTGCCCAGAATATGTCACCCTTCCACACACTGTTCCCTATAGTCTTCAGTAGGCACTGCATCTTTAAATCTTCACCGCCTCTCCACCTGTCCAGGGTAGGGTTGAAACAATTACTGCCACCCACCTTTGTCCAAGGCAGGTTGAAACAGTTACTCAGAGCCACGACCCAGTAATCCAGATTTACTAATCAAAAACCATAATTAGTGCTTTGCCATGCCCACCCTTGTTTTTGGGGAATAGGATTTTAATGTCCCTTTCTGTCAGCAGCAGCTAGCAAGGGACTGGATTCCTGGGTGGTCTGCTGCAGGAGTAGAGGGTGGGGGCCAACAGTTGCAATGCAGAAAGTGCTACTCACTGTTCTTTACCACAGTTTATCAATCTCTTTCTCCTGCTCTTCTCTGGATGCTGTACAAGTGTTCTCCTGGCCTCCAGAGCCCCAACAGTTGTTTCAGATAGTTCTGCCCATTTAATAGCTGTTTTGGAGGAAGAGCTGGGTCCTGGAGGCCCTACTCTTCTATCTTTCCTGGGTATCTCAAAAGCCTTACTCTTTTTTTTTTTTTTTTTAACAATTTATTGAAGTATATCATTCATACATGAACATACATAAACTATAAGTGTTCAGTAAACATCGCGAACTTATGAAACAAATATGCATAACATCATACAAGGCTCCCACACATCACCCCGCCACAAACACCCTGCATTGTTGTGACACATTTGTTAACAATTCATGAAAAAGCATTGTCAAAGTATTACTACTAAAGATAGTCCATATCATCCTTCCCAATAAAATTTTTTTAAAGATTTATTTATTTATTTACTTTTATCCATTTTTACAACTCTCCCACCATTTTTGCTGCTTCTGTATCCATTCACTGGGCAACTCTCTGTGTCCATTTCCTGCCCTCTCTTCTCATTCTTCTCCTCCTGTTTTCACTGGGATTCGATCCTCAGAATCTCCCACGTGGGAGAGGAGCATCCTACTGCCTATGCCACCTTAGTTCCTGTTTTTTTGGTGTGTCTTGTCTTGGCTCTCCCTTGTGTCACTCTCCTGTTACATCATCATCTTGCTGCATGGCTCACGGGGTCTGACGGCTCACCTGATTGTGGGGCCTGGCGGCACACCCACGCCATGGGGCCTGGTGGCCCATGTGCCTTCTATATTTTTTTTTTTTTTTAATTTTT
>JAQZBX010019047.1:0-34093 GCA_029593785.1 Cabassous unicinctus
CCACATCCGCCCCCTCACTAATTTTTGTAAGATAGTTTCACTGCATTTAAAATTCTTGGTTGACAGTTGATTTCTTTCAGCACTTTTAAGTGCTGAAATCCACTGCCTTTTTGCCTCTATGAATTCTGATAAGAAATTAACACTCAATCTAATTGGGACTCACTTTTACATAACATCTTGCTTTTCTCTAGCACAACTCAAATGCTTTTCTTGTCTTTTGCATTCAATAGTGTGATCAGTAGATGATGGGGTGTATTTTTCTTCATGTTTATCATGTTTGCTGTTTTCTGGCCTTCTTTGATGTGCATGTTGATGTTTTTTGCTAATTTTTTTAAGTTCTCTGTCATTATTTATAAATGTTCCTTCTGGTCCTTTTGTTGGTATGCTTGATGATGTCTCTGATGAACCTTAGGCTATATTTACTTTTTGGTGTTCATTTTTCTTTCTGTTTTTACTTTTTGGTGTTCATTTTTCTTTCTGTTTTTCAGTCTGACTCATTTCAATTATCTTGTCTTAGAGTTCACTGATTCTTGCTTTTCCCAGCTTCAGTCTGCTCTTGCAACCCTCCTGGGAATTTGTCATTTCAGTTATTGTGGTCTTCAACTCCAGTATTTCTCTTTGTTTTTAAAATTTCCAGCTCTTTCCTAAGATGCTCATATGGCTCGTTCATTGTTTTCCTGATATCCTTAAGTTTCATCTCTGTATTTTGCTTCATCCCCTTGAGCATTTAATGATCATTTTTTAAAGTCTTTGTTTGTTATATCCACATTCTCTTCTTTTTAGGCTCTTTTATTTGATACACCATCATTTTCTGTTTCTTTGTTTGCCTTGTACTATTTAGTTGTGCACTGTTAATTTTAATATTTAAAATGTTAACACTTGATTTTATTTTCCTGAGCTGTCTGTTCCTTAATTTTGTAACTAGTTTGTGATAAGACAGAGATTTTCTCGAACTTCAGTCCTCCTATCAAGAAGGTCTGCCCAAGGCAAATGCAATATGCAGGGTTTTCCCTGTCTTACTGGGTCTCTGTCCTATCCTGGACTTTTGCTTCTTAGCTGTTTTGGCTTTTCTCTGTTTACAGGAGTTTGGTTGTTGCTCTCTTTCCCATGTGACAGACATACCTCCCATGTATTTATTTCTTAATATTTAAAAAAAATTTTTTTTAAGATACTTAGATTACACAAATATTACACAAAAAATATAGGGATTCCCATACGGCCCATTCCCCACACCTTCCAAACCCTCTCACATAAACAACATCCTTATTAGTGTAGCACATTCATTGTAATTGATAAATACATCCTGGGGCATTGCCATTGAGCATGGGCCATAGTCCAATTGTAGTTTAAACCCTTTCCCACACAATTCTGCAGGCTATGGGAAGATATATAATGGCATAAATCTGTCATTGCAATGCCATTCAGGATGATTCCCAAGTCCCAAAAAAGCCCCTGCATTAAACCTGTCTTTCCCTCCCCCTGCCTCCAAATCCTCCAGTGGCCACTGCCTCCATATCAATGCTGTAATATCTTCCATTGCTAGAATCACTACACATCTATTGTACAATACCAGTAAGTCTAATGTAGTCCACCATTCATTCTCCAATCCTGAGGGTCCTAGAATGGTGCTGTCCACACCATCTCTAATTGAGAGGGGACTTTGATCACATACAGCCAATGGATAGAACTCTCTTGCTTGCACTTGTAGGCTTTCTCATTTCCTTGGTATAGTCTTTGTCAATTCTCACTTCCTTGTTGGATGTCCTGGTTGAATACAATGACCTGGAGAGTAGGTGTTGCAACTCAACAAAAGCACAGTGCCAGCTGGTACACGGACAACCCAAAGATTCAAATCTCTTGGATGTATACCTAACAACTACAGCACCAAGTATAGTTTCAAATAGAAGGGACAGATGAGCCATGTGTAGGGAAGCCATAACTGAGTCCAGCTCTGTCACTGTCAGGAGCACAAACTCCAAAGTAGGGCCTACTGGCAAGGCACCAAACTCCAGAGCTATCTGTCCTGCCCATAGAATTTGGGTGTCTCCAGAGCCCTCAGGAACCCCACTCTTTGAGGTAGTGTCCACTTTGGCAGTCTATCTGATCCTGCTGTAATATACATAAGCATTACCCCCAGGATGACCTTTATACGCACTTTGAAGACTCATAGCCATATGAACTCATTTGTCTTTACATTTTTCCCCTTTTATTCATGGTCTTTTTCCAGTTGCATTTTAAGTTGGTGCTTGGTAGTAATCCCTCAGTGCCAGGGAGGCTCAACCCCGGGAGTCATGTCCCACACTGGGGGGAAGGTAATGCATTTATATGATGAGTTTGGCTTAGAGAGGGGCCACTTTTGAGCCTCAAGGCGGCTCTCAGAAGGCAACTCTTAGGTACCCCACAACAGTAGGCTAACTTTCAATTTCAAAAGCAAAGGCTCACAAGCATAGTTGTCATTATCAAGGGCGCATCCTCCTTCACCAGTCATTTCCCCTGACCTTGGGAGACAGTTCCTGCTACATTAGAGAGTGTGACAGACTCTTCAGGATGGGAATTCATTATTCATTCGGTTATTGTGTGAAACTCCATGCACTGTGAAAATGCCCTATGGACATTTGAACACATTTATATACCTTATAGGTATGTCCAGGTGAACTTCCTCCCATGTATCCCAACACTGACACCACACACCAATGATCCTCCCGTGCCCTAGTTGTAAACCTTCTGTGATCTAAAGCTTCTTCAAAAATGAAGTCAATAAAAGAGCCAAATACAATTAATAGAAAAATGAAATAATAATGGTACGTTTAAATATAAGAAATAAAATACATACAAGTTTAAAGAAAACTAAAAATAAAATAAAATTTTAAAAATGGAATATAAAAATAATGAAAAATATTAAAAAAATTTTTGACCTTTTGCCTTTCCTCACTGTAATAACTGTAGTACTGTATGTGCAGTGACTTTTTCTTGCATTTATTCCCCAGTGTCTTACTTTTTTTCATTTAGTTTTCACAGAAGTTTTAGGTCTCAGTAAATTCATATACAGAATTCAGGGGCCTCCCATATATGCAATATTCTCCCCCTTTCCCCTGTTCCTGTATTAATACCTTTTTATATGTGGATAGTACATTTGTTACAACTGATATACAAATAGTGAAACATAGCTAATAATCATGGTTAATGGTTTACATTATGGTTTACATTTTAGACCATACAGTTTTATAAATTTTGATGATATTTAACATGGCTTGTATCCATCATGGAAGATCATGTAGAACACTTCCATTGCCCACTAAATACCCCCTCTTCCATCTATTCTATTCTTTCCTACCCCTCCCCTCGGGGCCCATGGCGACCACCCAGCTTTCCTCCTTGGATGACAAGATTCATAGTTACTTGCAACAACACTGAGGTCTTGATACACTGGTTTGTCCTCTCCTTTTAGGAATCACCCATGCTTTCAAGAGACTCCTGCTCCTCTGTCTGAGAACATATCAGTCCTCTCCAGGATGGGAGTCCAGCTCCTTGCCACTCATTATGTGGGTCTCCACCCACTGATGCAACACATGACAAAATGACAACTTCACACTCCCTAGAAGTCTGCCCCTGGTTTGCCCTGTCCTGAATGTCCCCCCATCCTACACCTTAAACTAGTAACCCTTCCTTATCATATTGCCATATGAACATTCCCAACTTTGTACTTTCAACCACATACCCGCCAATCCCCAATGTTCACCTGGTTCCTCTCACAACCCTCTCCCCAGTTTCATGGACCATCCAACCCACCCTCCCCACTCTACCCACATGTCAAAACTGTACCACCTAACCCAATATCTAGATCTGGTAAAGCAGCTAATTTTATATGGACGTGGCTAACTCTCTGAGTCCCCTGTCAGGTTCTGTCTTAGATAAACCATTTTAATTTAATGATTGAACTTTTATTGAGTCTATTCTGCTTTATTAGTAGGATTAGGGAGTACAATGAGGATGGGGAGTTTGGGTCTCCAAGTTATATATGGCCATAATTATTTTAATCCTTGTTCTCCATTAAGACATAGGTTAAATGCTGCCATTTGAAGCTGGTGTATATAATGGCTGCTTTGAGTAATGTGTTTGTAAGAATCAGCACACACCATGGCAGTTTTTTATTGTCACAGTCTCCAGTCTCCATGAGAAGTTTTACGGGAGTGGAGGGTTCCATTGTCCCTAGTGGCAGTTTTGTTGCTAAAGTACATTGCATGGACTTTAAAACTTTAACTAGAGGGCCTAAAAATCTTGAGATGTGGCACATGTTTTCTCCGGTGTCCACACAGACCTATCAGCCATTTGGCCTCTTGGTAGTGAGAGCTGCCAGTGACAATAACTTTCACTTGTCTTTGTCTGGTGTGCTCCTCTGAATATTAGCCCAAGTGGCTCCTAGAAATTCCATCTGTTAGGCAATCTGCTGTACCTTCTCAGGACTGATTGTACGATCCGTAGATGTTAAATATTTATAAGTTTGTTGTATGGTCTATTTAACCAATTTTTGTAGTGGTTCCTTCAATGAGAATGTCACAAGTATTGTGACTAACAACTACTTCTGGGGTAACTGGTCTAGTTATAAGTCAACCCTACCCATAGAAAACAAGTGGCAGGAAGGTAGTATAGCACTGAGGGAGCACAATAAAGGTATCCTGGAGGCTATTCTATTTGAAAGTAAATTGATCTTGGTCAAAACCCATATAGGAATGGAGATAAAGGCATCAGCAGGTCAGTAAAAGCATTTTCTGTATGGGATGCTAACACCTTGGGAATGGCAATGTCAGGAACTGCATGGGTAAAGAGTAAGAGATTCCAGGTTCCTGAGACCTTATTTTAGGCCAGAGAGTGCTGTTAAACTGCAACACTGTGTTTGCCAACATTCCTGCCTGTATCAAGTCCAGAACTAAAAAAGTAATTCCCCAGAGACCTTGGTACTATCTTTAATCCTTTTTCTGAAGGGGATAAGATTGGATTACAAGCAGGGGGCATCGTACTTCCAATCTGACCCATCATGCTTATAGTCATGAATGTCTTACTGTCCTGGTCAGGTGCAGGGAGGCCTTATTAAGTGCCATTTTCCTCCTTCCAAGACTGTGTTCAGGGACTCAATGGGAGCCGGGGGAGGGTGATGCTGCATTTTAAATCTTTTCAGTGCTGTGAGCCCTCTTCTTCTTGCTGCTTTATAGCTTATAGTAGGGTCTTAACACATAAATTAAACTGATCCACTTTTAGCCAGTAACTTTTCTTTAATTTTTTTTTAAAGAAGCTTTTGATTACATAAATGTTACACTAAAAAAATAAGGAATTCCTATATTCCCCTTCCCCTCCCCTCCCGCACTTTGCCACACTAACAACATCCTTCATTAGTTTGGTATATTTTTTACAATTGATGAACCCATATTAAAACATTGCTACTAACTGTGGACTATAGTTTATATTAGAGTTTACCCTCTGTCCCACACAATTTTGTAAGTTATGACAACATATACAATGCCCTGCATCCATCACTGCAGTGTCATGCAGGGCAATTCCAAAGTCTCAAAAATGCCCCCATATTACACCTATTCTTCCCTCTCTCACCCCTCAAAACTTCTGGTGGACATTGCCTTTATTTCAATCATGAGTTTTTCGATTGGTAGAATAATAATAATTCTATAGTGGAGTAATAAGTCTACTTTAATCTATTGTTCATTCTCCAATCTTAAGGATTTTGGGAGGGTGATGCCCACTATCTTTCTAATTAAGAAGGGGTTTTGAGCCCATGGGACAGATGTGTGGAACTGTATTGTTTGCAGCTGCAGACACTCTATTTTCCTTAGGATGGGCAATGTTCATCCATCATCATCTCCTTTTTAGTTGTCCTGGGTGAGTCCAGTGAACTGGAGAGTAAGTGTTGCAACTTTGGCGAGATTCAAGGACCAGCTGGCACATGGATGGACCAAAGATTTAAGTCTGTTGTACATAGTCCTATCAATTATAATACTAACTCTAAGTTCAAATATAAGGGGCAGAAGAGCCATGTGTAGGGAAACTATAAATGAGTCTAAATCTGTTACATTGGGAAGCATCAATTCCAATGTAAGGCCCACTGAGAGGGTACCTATTTTCTGAGCTGTCTACTCTGTTTATAGTGTCTAGATAGCTTTAGAACCCTCAGGAGCCCTGCTGATTGAGGCACTGTTTACTGTGGCAGTCAATGAGATGCATCTGAGATGTGCATAAGTGTAACCTCAAGAATGACCTCCCAACTCACTTTGAAATCCCTTATTCATAAAAACTCTTTTGCATTTAATATTTACCCCTTTTGGTCAAAGGGTTTTTCCAAATGCATTGTTAGTCGGTGATTGGTAATAATTTTTCAGTGCTAGGAAGCCTCATTCCTGGGAGTTGTCTCACACAAGCGGGAATGTAGTGCATTTATATGCTGAGTTTGGCTTAGAGAGGCCACATATGCACAACAAGGAGGCCTTCAGGAGTACCTCTTAGGCAATATATAATATAATAATTATAAGTTTCAGTTTCACAAGAAAATGTTCATAAGTATAATCATCAGTATCAAGGGGCTGGTGTGAGGGTCTGTCTTCCTTCAATAAGCACTGCCTTTGTACTCAGAGGATTCTTGCCGTTCTATTAGAGAATGTATCAGGACACTCCAGGATAGGAATTCAATATTCTTTTGATAATTTTGTGGGTCTCCACACACTGAGACAACACCACATGAACACTTGAACATATCACATGACTTAAAGGCATTCATCTCTTCCCACATATCACTCCTTCACCAGCAGCCTGCATGAGTGATCTTCCCTTGCCATTGTGACCCCTCTGTGATCGAAAACCTTTCTGAAAATGAAGCCAACAAAATAACCAAATAGTAAGAGAATGAAATAATAATAGTTAAAAAATAAAAAATAAAAAATTGAAATAATATAAAAATTTTTGTAGACATTGTGTTTTCATAACTGTAAGATCTGTTATCTTATATTTACAATGACAATTTCTTCCTTATATTCCCCCAATGTCTGTTTTTTTTTCATTTTATCTTCAAAGCAGCTTCAAGTTACAGAAAAGTCACATAGAAAATATAGGGGATTCCCATTACCCATTGCCTTTCCCCTTTTCCCCTTTCCCCTATTAATAACATTTTACATGCAGTTGGTACATTTGTTATAATTGATGTCCAAATATTGAAGCATTACTACTAACCGTGGTCATTGGTTTACATTATAAATCACATTTTGGACAATACACCTTTGAATTTTGGCAAAATTTAAAATGACCTGTTTCCATTATTGTAAGATCATGAAAAACAATACTAATGGCCTAAAATTTCCCTATGTTCCATCTATTATACTCCCCTTCCCCTCCCCTCAGAACCTATTGCAACCACTAAGTTTCAAATTTTGAAGAATAAGATTCATAGTCAAAGGCAAAAATATTGAGGGCTTGACATATTGGTCTGTTTTCTTTAATTAAGCACTGATTATGTTTTCAAAGGATTCTTGTCACTGTAATTGAGAATGTAGCAGGACTACCCAGGATGGGAGTTTAATATTTTCATGTTTATTGTGTGGATCTCCATCCACTGAGGTAACACACTATGACAAGATGTCAATTACATATTGCATAGAATATCCAATTGACAGGTGTGCCCTGTCCTATATGCCCTCCCACATCCAATACCCTACACCAATAACCCTCCTATGCCATATTTGCCAAAAGAACATCCCCAACATTCTAGTTTTAACCAGAGACCTTCAAATCACAGACTTCACCTGCTCCTTCCTCCAACCCTCCCCCCAGTTCTGTGGATTGTCCAGCCCAACCCTCCCACCTTACTCCCCCTCACAGACCAGCACCACCAAACCCAGTCACATCACTGCAGCACTCTCACACCCATCCACTGCCCAATAACTTTTACTTCCCTTGGCTGCTCAAGCAAATACCATGAAATTGGTTAGCTTAAACAATTTGAATTTATTTGCTCTCAGTATGAGGCTGGGACAAATTCCAAATCAAGGCATCATCAAACTGATTCTTTCCTCCTGAAGACTATGGGATATTTGGGCAGGCTGTCAGTGATACTTAGTCTTACTATTTCATGTTGCAAGGCACATGGTGGCATCTAGTTCTCTCCCTTCCCTTCTCATTTCCATAGGCCTTCATCTTCTGGCTGCTCACTATGTGACTTCCTCCATCTATGAATTTTATTCACTTATAAAGGACTCTAGTGATAGGGTTAAGACCCAACCTCATTGAAGTGGGTCACACCTTAACTGAAGTAAAATCATCAAAAGATCCTACTTACAATGGGTTCATGTCCACAGGAATGGGGTAAGTTTAAGCTCATGTTTTTCTGGGGAACATACAGCTTCAAACTATCACAGCAACCAAAGCCACGTTGCCCAGAGAGTGAACCTTGCCTCCTCCTTTGTCTTTACCTGATTCTTCCTTGTGTTCCCCTCTGGCCTTCTGACTGGGCAGCTTTGCATTGCTCAGCTCCGATATTCCAGTACATTGGGCTTGCCTCTGTAAACGTGGCTGATACCTCCCTGTTATTTCTCTCCCACAAAATAGTGGAGCTTCCCTACTGATTTCACCATCATCCCAGGAAACAATGAAAGGACAGGGACTTTTTCATTTGGGGGGAGACCCTCTGGCATGAACTCTTCTCATGCAGTCCTAGACAGGATAATTGGGTCCATAGCCTGCACTGGGGCTGGGTCAGATAGTCAAGTGTCTATTGTCTTTACCCCCAGGGTGGTTACAGCCTCATATGCAGCTTTCTGTCTAGTTTTACTTTAGGGAAGTCTCTCAAAGTTGGGAAAACCATGCCACTCTTTTTTTTTCACAATGTCCTCTCATGCTCTGAGCAATGTAAGCCAAAGTTGGCATGAGCTTCTCTTTGTCTCTATCCTGCCATTTCTCCTATTCAATGTGGATGAAAATGCTTTGTAGCAGAGGGTCAGTAGTTAACTTCCCTAGACCATGTGCCTCAACTCTAGACATCTGAGTCTGCAATAGACCCTCTTCAAACATATATACCACCCAAGCTGCATAATCCACCCCTGGCTTCTATTATCTCTATTTTAACTCCATGGTTTGCTCTCTGAAAATATCTCTTAATAACTGGTTGTTTTTTAACAAAGTCATCATTTGTTTCATGTTGGGTGAAAATAACTAACCCTGGGGCCTGCAAACAGCCTGACCTAGGCAGAGCTCTCTGCATGGGGACCTACACTCTTCTTTGTAGTTGAATGCAAACCTTGAGACACTGCAGGCGTCAGCAAATGATAGGGCAGAGCGTAGGCAATCAAGTGCCAGTGTGCAGTTTCCTTACTCTTCCTAGACCCCAATTCCCTCATCTTTGACTTTATCTACCTCCTTATATTATCCCTGTTAACAGTAAGACTGTTTATATTCCACTTGTCCCCATATGGCCTGAAGGAGACCAGCTCTTCAGTCAGCTGGCACAATCCTGGGATTTATGACCTGACAATCCACTGTGCTTCAACATGCCATTGTGTGCTTTCTTTGGTGACCCAGCCAACTATTCACCAGTACAAAGAATAAGTAAAGGGATATTAATCTATTCTAATATAGGTGCTAAGTTCACCAACTGAAGCATATCTCATTGAAAACTGGATGGAACGATGTTTTACTAAAATAGAGAAGAGGCAAAGCAAGGTCAGCTCCACAAGTGCACCTTGATCCCCCATAGCCAATGAATTTCAATCTATGGTCAATGCAGGAGATACTTTCCATGCAACACCCTGCTATATGTTTGTGTGTCCTAGTGGAGGGGCCTGGTTTCCTCTCCACCAAGGACAGCTATGTGACCAAGGATTGAGTTGGATGTCATAAAACATGCCAACCATAATAAAATTATCTCCCATGTATAGTTACATATGCTTAAAAATAGGAGAAGCAATGTACTGGCAGTCCCCTTATTTACCAAAGGGCATATTTTTTTTTCATACTAGATGGACAGACCAGCTTATGAGGACAGCAAATTTCTGTGTGTAACATGGAAATTAGACCAGATATACTAAAACTGTCTATAAGACACAAAGCACTCTGAAATTACCTGTCCTTCATCATGCACAAAGCTTGAATGAATTGAGGAGGGCATGCACTTTTTCAGCCAGTTCATATGGGGAGAACAAAAGTATTCATAAGATATTCTGTGTTAAGGGACAGGATTTTATATTGCACTTTTAAATGAGGAATACAGGGTTAGCTTAGATCTCAGTGCCATATTATTATTTAAACCTGCTATTTTATTCTGCACGTTAACCTCACATCAAATCATTTTATTATATGGTACACCCTGTCTATAATGATGGATACAAAAATGTAATTTGAATTAAATTAGCTAATTCAAACCACTTAATATTCTCATACATGTTGAGAATATCAAGTACCTTGATATTGTCTCAAATGTATAGGCACAAGTTAGGATACCCATCCAGGGCCTTCTACATACGATATCATTATATACCTTTAGCTAAAAAAAATCCAAAACATTATTCAAGCATTTTAACAATAGGGAAAATGTTTTCTAGAAGGCTGCATGAATAGCACATGGGAACAAATTTGAAAAATGAGCATGCAGAAATGTATAGCACACTATCACATTGGCAAAAAGAAAATAAAGATTATGTAGTAAGGAATATATGATATGGATAGATTCAATTTTAAGAACATATATCAAACATGAATTTAACATTATTTTTTTTTTCTGAATTTTTGAATTTTAAAAACCTACTTGAGAACTCAAAATATCTGTTGTACATTTTGCATGAACAGTATTAATCTTCCTGTTCCACAGGCTATAGAGGATGGGGTTTATGAACGGGGATACTGTGGTGTAGAACACGGCTGTGAGAAGATTACTAAGAGAAGCTTCACATGTATTGGGACCAAATACAGTAGTCAACAAAGAAATTACAAATAAAATGAGAAGTGCAAATGGATACAAGTAGGGTACAAGTGGATAAGGCTTTGTTATGAGCTTCCACAGAATGTATCCTAAGCATCATTGAAAATATATCAATAAAGGACTTAAACAAAAAGGCTGAACATAATAAGACAATACATGTGCTTATAACTACACACATAAACTCAGAAAATTAACATCTGAAGAGGAGATGCTCAAAATTTGAGGTACATCACAAAAATACTGATAGATCATATTTGACTTTGTGAATGGAAGCCTGAATATGTTGCCTCTGTGGATAGCAGAATAGACCAGCCCACCTACCCATGAGCCACCAGTTGCCTGTGCACATACATGGTTTGATGGTGAGCCCATAGTGCAGAGGGTGGCAAATGGCAGCATAGTGATCATAAGACCTCACCACAAGGAAGGCCAGCTCTGTGGCTGCAGAGAAGATAAACAAGAAAATGGGAAGCGCATGCTAAGAGAGAAATAGATGTATTCCCTGTTAAAGGATTCACAATCATTTTGGGAAGAGTGAAATGTAGCAAATATCTGAGGGATAAATTGCCAATAAAGAAATACATTGGAGAGTGTAGATGTGGTTTGACTGCAATGACATTAAAAGGTTAAAGGTTTCCAGTCAGGGATCCCAGGTAAATCACTAAGAACATCAGACCTTGCAAGACTTGTAGGTCCCAGGAAGTTGAGATAACCATGAGAAGGAATTCTGTGAAGATATTTAGATTATCCATGTCTTCTGATATGTATCAATCTCCCTGTAGTCAAAGTAATATATGATAAAATATGCTAAAATCTAAGTGGAGAAAACCCCCATTTATCACAAATAAAATATCCCCATTAGTATCAATATTTGACTTTTCCATAAAATTCAGAATACTTGAAATGGGAAAAAGGGGGTATTTTGAAATCAATAAATGCATGTATAACTCTTTGCATTTTCTTTCCTAATTGTTCCAATATGTTAATTTCCACATTCACAGGGTCAGAGAATCTAAGTTCTTTAAATGTTTTAAAATAAAATCAAGACCCAAAAACATTTCAGTTTCTGAGTTACGGTTATTCTGTTTCACTAAAATATCTTTTCAAACTCTGCCTGGCAACTTCCAGTGATAACAGCTCATTTTCTTCTTTAGTAAATGGTCCTCCCAGGTATGCTGTTTAAGAGATCCTCTGCATCAGTACATTTCTTTGCACAGTCTACAGCTATTTCTGCCACTCTTTAAAAACCATGTTACTAGGATGATTGCTCATGTTCCTCGTTCTTTGATTGGATGTCTTATAAACTATTCCTATAATAAACAATAAATGATTCTGAGATTCTTAAGAGAACAATTAATCCAAAGGAGACCAGATAGATTATATCTCACCACTCTTTCATTTCAGTTGTTCTAATAAAAACATCCATGTGAGCCCTTTCTCTCCTTCTTTGCTCAACAGACCATAAATTTTTATTTGATTCTGATAATAATAAATTCCATTTTTCAGTTGTACTGTGTACTAGAATTCCCTTGCTTACATTCTTACCTGCAGAGAGTGTCTAAGAAAATCATCCCAAATATTACTCCTTCTCAAAGAATGCTTCCTGCAATCACCTATAAATTCCAATATTGATGGAATAATTCCTGCCCAGGCATCTTGCCTATATGCTTTCCTAGAATTTAATGAATTTTCCTTATTGAAAATAACTAGAATAGCCACATTTATTTTAGTTGTGCTTACCTTGGAACATTGTAATTCAGGAATAAATGCTGCTTCAGTGTTAATTATCCTCTCAACGCTAAAACATTTTCTTCAATGATAAAATTTTAAAATATTAAAGTATAATAAGAATAATATGATAATATAAAAATATTAGAGTTAAAATTTTTATTAATATTTGTTTTGTATATATCTATAATTATAAAATTATTATATACTTTGGATAATATTAAATGTGGAAAATAATAGTAATTTGCATTTTCATTCACTGATTATATGCACATGAATTTCTAGTGCTTTTACAAAATATTTTAGTAAATTGATTTTCTGTAATAACCTTTCAATTTATATATGTTTCTTCCACCACCTTAATGAAGAAAAGGCCATAAGTGGGAAACTAATTTTTTAGAAATAGTAAAAGAAAGAGTGATGAAGTTTATAATAGTGACATGAGAAAATTGGAGAAAGCCAAATTTCATATGAGTTTTTATATTTCCTTCATGAAAATAATGCATCTTTTGGATCCTTAGAAATCTCATTCCTTTCCTCTATCTCTGCAGATTGCATTTTTTTCTCTTGGCCTGTACAAATTATCAAGTTTCCCTAGATTAAAGTTACCCTCCATCTTCTACTTCAGAGAACATTTGATAGTAAAAGGCATAGCTTTGGGTGTGTGAGAGAAAAATAATTCCATATTTCTGTCCTGTTTCTTATTATCTGAGGGATATTTGGAAATTATTTACTTTACAATTGTAAAATGTGGAAACAAAAAAAAGTGGCAATGTTATTCCTCATGAATTTTTAACACATGAAATGAATTAGTACTTTTAAAATCTACATAGAGTATATTAAGTCTTAATATTCTGACAATAAATATAAGAAATTTTTCAGAAAGCTTCACTGGATATCTCTACAAATCCTTTGATGTTTTAAGGATGATGTTTGCTATCCTGGATTGATTTCTATGAAATGTTTTGTTAAATAACTGTTGCCTCTTAATAGCTTAGCTATCCATTACAATATAGTTCTAGTGATATTTCATTCTTACTTCTTGTGCTAGTTCAATATTTTGGTAAGTTCTGTAACATTATATTTTTTGTATTTAGTGTAGTCTGTGTATCACATATATTTCAGCAGTTTCCAACTCTAAAAGAAATAACCTATAGTAAAATTAAAATCAGTAAAACTCAGTCTATGAGTATCCATTTAGATTATTGTGCAGAAATAAACTTTGCTAAACATCTTGAGACACCTCATAGCATTTTTGTGGATTTTTTTTTAGTTGTTTTAGAGGAACACATGTATTTAAGCACATAAATATACCTGAAAATGTTGAATCACATTTATCTTCTGTAATATGAATATTTGTTTTGCACAATTATACTGACTGCAAATCCATGATCCTGTCTTCTTTTTCACTTAAACAATGTAGAAGCTTCTGAGGAAGATTTACATTTACCCTTATCATATAAACAATTCTGCTTCTAGATTCTTTGCACACATGGTCATTCCTTATGAAGCACACGTATGGGATATTCCTTTCAGGAGACAAGGAGGAATAATGATTTCACTGTCCAGAGTGGCCAGTTTTCCCTCTACTGCTGATTGGTAAGGATCCTTTGGCTATATATTTGAGCTTATTTAAATTCACAATAATGCTTATTATCAATAAAATTAACGCAAAATTTTTTGGTTAAATTTAACAAAAATGTATTTTTAAAAGTTTCATATTTCACTGGTGATTTGATATACATTCAATTTTATGTCATATCATAAATATAATTTATTTACATTATAATATATTAATAATTTAATGCAAATCCTAACAAAATATATTTTCTCAGTGCTGGAAGTAACATTATGGCATGAAGGATAATCGTTTACTGTTTAAAAGTTCACAAAAATAAATACAAAATTACCCAGTAGTTAATAAATTTTATAAAGTGATATATTTTAGAATGGATTTTAAAAAGAAATAAGTAAAATGTTTACTTATTAGTGCATGACTCTTATCAAAACAGTTTTGAAGAGATACTTGTACAGAGTATAGGATAATAACAAAAGTAGCCTTCAGATTTTAAGTTATGATGCCCAAAGTAATCCTTCTTCACTTTCTGAAAATTCTTATTAGTGGATGTAATCAAGAGAGTATCAGAATGTAGGGGAGGTTAGGAAGCTCCCAGGAAAGACTTGGAAATGAAGACCCAAAAATTGAAGTCTTCACCTATGTCCACAGTTCATCAGCAGAATTATACAAGTCAGCAGGAAAGTTTAGTGAATATATCTCCCTTGACATAATATAGGATATTTTTGGCGTCCCCACAGCCACGAAATCTCAGCAAGGCTTTCACAGGGACCAAGCAGATATTTACCTTTAGAGGTCTCTATGTGTATATTTTGAACAAAAAAGCAAATCTCTGAGGATTTGCTCAGCTTGATAAAGTCTACAAAATTTTCCTGATATGGCAAGTGTAATTCAGTGTGAATCAAAACACATAAAATATGTGGAGAAGCATATGAAAGAAAAGATAATAAAATTATAAATAATAAAACCATGCTAATAATAAAGCCATGCTATTTTTATTTCCATGGAGATTTCACACTCAGAAGACTGTAGGCAAAATGCATACAAAAGTATACTGAGATTATTTGAAATATTGCAGAACATGTTTAATAGAATTTACATACATCTCTCCTCATATTGTTTTGGTTTCATGAATAATTTATACTCAATACAATTATTGAATACCCTAAATAACTTAAAGTTCTGCATGTTATATCTATGGAAAATTACCACATTTGAAATTAAAACTAATATAAATAAACTTAATACTCTAATTTATTAAAAGTAATACATCCCTTATATTTTAATGAAATAATGAATTTAAAAATGTTTTATACCCAAATCCAAATAAAATTTTGAGAAGAGAAAAATGGTTTTAACTTTTAGAAAGATTCTATTTTCAGTTCTGTTTCTCCACTCATTCCATTGGTTTGAATGAAAAGTGTGAAGAAAATATGAACTTACAAGTATAAATGGTGAGAAAATGGAAAGAATATTGCTTATCATTTTATTTAACTGTTCATATTATTCTTTAATTTTAATATTCTACACCAAATCTCAATATGTGGTGATTTTGTAATGAATAAATTCCAATTTGTTATCTGAAATTTTATTAATGAACTTTTCACATTTGCTTATATTTAAATCCATTACATATTTGGCAATTTGAATGGATTTTACCCATGCATAATTGCATAAAATAAAATAAAAAACATTCATCTGGAAAATATAGGTTCACAGAGATATGCAAATTTTGCAAATATATTTCCTTTTAAATTACTCCAAAACGCATAAATTAATAGACACCCTGAAATGCATAAGACAGAAATTAAAGTTTAAGGCAAACAGTTCATGTGGAGGACACTAGTTTTTCTAGAATTGCAATTTTCACTTGAAACTCAAATTATATCATTAGTAAATAATTTTGGTAATTCTTTTCATTTATTCCCCCTCTCATTGTTTGAAAGATTTACTTTATTTTCCTGATAGTTCTTTTAATAATATTTGTTTTATAATTATTAAGCAGATGTAGATTTACAGAGAAATCACGCAAAAATACAGAATTACTAAATACATGCCCATCACAAACAGTTTCCCCTTATTATCAACAACTAATTTTAACCTGGCCACTTTCTTACAATTAATAAAACAATGTTATTATGATTATGCTATGATCTATAGTCCTTACTTTACATAAGGGTTCACTCTTTGTATTGTATAGATCTTTGGAATTAAAAAAAAAAATTACTGGTAACATATATATGCCCTAACATATCACGCTGTTAACACTTTCAGATATACAGTTCTCTGGTGTTAATCACATTCACAATGTTGTGCTACCATTACCAGTATCCATTGCAAAACTTTTCCATCACCCTAAATAGAAACTCTGTACCAAGTAAACATTTTTCCCTCATTCCTTACCCACTCCCTAGTTCCTGGTAACCGGTATTCTTACTTCTGAATTTATTAGCTTTCATATTCTAATTATTTTATATCAGTGGGTTCATAGAATATTTGTACTTTTGTGTCTGGCTTATTTCACTAAACATGATTTTCCCAAATTTCACCCAAATGACGGCATTTATCAGAAGGTAATTCCTTTATATTCCAGATTATGTATATGGCACATTTTGTTTATCTGTTCATCACTAAATAGACACTTGGGTTGATTCCAGTTTTTGACAATTGCGAATAATGCTGCTATTACTATCAGTGTGCAAAGAGCTGTTCAGTTCCCTGCTTTCAATTCTTTTGGACATATACCTACAAATGGAATTGTTGGGTCATATGGTAGTTCTACATAGCCATACCTCATTTTATTATGCTTTGCTTTATTATGCTTTGCAGCTATTGCATTCTTTTTTTTTTTTTTTTTACAAATTGTGGCAAGTCTGTGTGAAGCAAGTCAACTTGTTCCATATTTCTAGAAGTATGTGCTCACATCATGTCTCTAGATTATGTTTTTGTAATTGTCACATTATTTCAAACATTTTCATTGCTATTATATATGTTATGGTGATCGGTGATCAACGATCTTTGATGTTACTATAATAACTGCTCTGGGCTGCCATGAACCATGCTATATAGGATGGTAAACCTAATCTACAAATGTGTATGTTCAGACTACTCCACTGATCAGCTATTGCCCCTTCTCTCTCCCTTCCTTTTCCTCCCTGTTGCCTGAGACACAACAATATTGAATTCAGCACATTTAATTACAATGAACTCTACATGTTCAATTGAAAGGAATAGTTACTTGTCTCTTGCTTTTAACCAAATGCTAGAAATGATTAAGCTTAGTGAGTAAGGCATGTTGAAAGCTGAGGTAGACTGAAAGATAGACCTTTTGGGCCAAACATTTAACCATGTTTTGAAGGCAAAAGAAAAATTCTTGAAGGAAATGCAAAGTGCTTCTCCAGTGAACACCTGTACAATTATAAAGGAAGCACATAACAGCACATTTGATCAGACAAAGAATCAGTGATGTCAAATACAGTACCTCAGAAATCAGACAAATAGTAGGACTGATAGATAAAAAGAAAAATCCAGCAAAGACTCAGGGATTTGAATAACAACACAAAACACACAGACATATGCATTATAGACATCCCAGATGGAGAAGAGAAGGGAACAGGGGCAGAAGGAATGTTGGAGGAAATAATGGCTGAAAATTTCCAACTCTTTTATGGGACATGGACATACAAGTCCAGGAAGCAGTACACCTCAAACACTGTACGTCCAAACAGGCCTACTCCAAGATATATATTTTTCAAATATTCCAGTGTTCAAGGCAAAGAGATAATACTAAAAGCAGCAAGAGAAAAGTGAGCCATCACACAAAAGGGAAGTTCTATTAGATTAAGTGCTGATTTTCTCATCTAAAACCATAGAGGGAAGAAGGCAGTGGTATGACATAGTTAAGGTGCTAAAAGGAAAAAAACACCCAAAACTTCCAGACAAGAATTCTGTTTCCAGCAAAGCTGGCATTAAAAAATGGGGGAAAATTCAAAATATTCACAGTTAAATAGAAATTAAGAAAAAAACCTGCCCTTCAAGAAATACTAAAGGAAGTTCTTTAGGCTGAAAGCAAATAAAATAGGAGAGAATTGGTTGGAGGATAGTGTAGGAATGAGGATTACTGGTAAGAATAACTAAAAAGATAAATAGAAGTAAAAAAAAATGTAATATATAAACCTAAAGAATATATGGCTAATGTAATGCCTTAACAATAACAATATTGAATTTTAATGGATTAAACTTTCTAATCCAAAGACATTGATTGGTTTAATGGATAAAGAAATATCAACCATCTATATGCTGCCTACATGAAATTCACCATAGACCCAGGGATATAAGAAGGTTGCAAATAAGTGGTTCAAAAACAATTTTACATGTAAACAATACCAAAAAAAAAAAAGGTGAGAGTAGATATAATAATATTGGAAAAGATAGACTTTAAATGCAAAACTATTGTCAGAGACTAAGAAGGATAATATATATTTTAAAAGGGGTAATCTATCAAGAAGAAAGAACAATCATAAACTTTATGCACCTAAGGAGGATGCCTCAAAATGCACGAGGCAAACACTGGAAAAACTAAGTGGAGAAATAGATGCTTCTTCAATGATAGTGGAGGAATTTAATACACCATTATCACCATTAGACAGAACATCTCAACAACAAGAGACATTGTATAATACATTAGAAGAAAACTATACCTAATAGACATATGGAGAACATTATGTCCAAATACAGCAGGATTTACATTCTTCTCAAGTGCACAAAGATCATTTGCTGGTATATACCACATGATAGGCCAAAGAACAACTCTCAATGAATTCAGAAAGATTGAAATTACGCAAATTAATTTTCCTGACCACAATGGAATGAGACTGGAAATCAGTAAGGAGCAGAGAGACAGATTAGGCACAAAAATACAGACATTTAGCAACACACTCTTAGAAAATCAGTGTGTCAAGGAAGAAATTGCAAAAGAAATCACTAACTACTTTATATGAATGAAAATGACAATAATATGTATCAAAACCTATGGGATGCAGCAAAAGCAGTGCTGAGAGGGAAATTTCTAGACTTAAATGCTTATATTATAAAAGAAGAAAGAGCTAAAATCAAAGACCTAACTACACACCTGGAGGAATTAGAAAAAGAACAACAAACTGACTCCAGATGAAATAGAAAGAAGGAAATATCAAAGATTAGAGCAAAGCTAAATGAAATTAAAAATAAGAAAGTGCTAGAAAAAATAAAAACAAAAGCTGAATCTTTGAGTAGCTTAATAAAATTGACAAACTCTTAGCTAGATTAACAGAAAAAAAGAGAGAAGATGCAAATATATAAAATAAGAAAAGAGGAAGGGGATATCACCGTTGACCCCACTGAATTAAGAGTATCATAACAGGATACTTTGAAAAAGTGTATGCCAACAAGATGGATAACTTAGATGAAATGGACAAATTTCTAGAAACACACATGTAGTCTACACTGACAAAAGAATAAATTGATGAACTCAACACACCAATCACAAGTAATGAAATTAAATTAGCTATCAAAAACCTCCCAACTAAGAACCCAGGACCATATGGCTTCATAGATGAATTTTAGCAATCATTCCAAAAATAACTAACACTAATCCTTAAAGTCTTCCAAAAAGTAGAAATGGAGGGAACATTGCCTAGTTCATTCTATGATGCTAACATCACCCTAATACCATAGTCATACAAAAATGCCACAAGACTGGAAAAATATAAACCAATCTCTCTAATGAGTCCAGATGATAAAATCCTCAACAAAATACTTTCTAATCATGTACAACAACACATCACATGAATTATACATCATGACCAAGTGGGTTTCATTCCTGGTATGCAAGAAAATCAACACAAGGAAATAAATCATTGTAATCCACCACATTAACAGATCAAAAGAAAAAAAATCACATAATTATCTCTATCAATGCAGAAAAAGAAGTTGACAAAATACATAATCCTTTCCTAATAAAAAGATGGGAAATAGAAAGAAACTTCCTCAACAAGATAAAGGGTATGAAAAACCCCGCTAAGATCATATTATATGGTGAAATGCTAAAAGCTTTCCCTCTAAGTTTTAGAACAAGACAAGAATGCCAACTGTCACTGCTCTTATTTAACATTGTGTTAGATATACTTGCTCAAGCACTTAGGCAAGGAAAAGATCTAAAATCATCCAAATTTTAAAGGAAGAAGTAAAAATTTCACTATTTGCAGATGACTTGATCTTATACATAGAAAGCCCTGAGAAATCTATAACAAAGCTTCTAGAGCTGATAAATGAGCTCAGTAAAGTAACAGGATCTAAGATCAATGCACAAAAATCAGTGGCATTTCTGTACACCAATAATGAGCAATCTGAGGAGGAAATGAAAAATAAAATTCTATTTACAATAGCAACCAAAAGAATCAAATACCCAGAAATAAACTTCACTAAAGATGTAAAGGACTTGTATGCAGAAAACTACACAACACTGCTAAAGGAAAGGAAAGAAGACCTAAATAAATGGAAGAATAATCCCGGTTCAAGGATAGGAAGACTAAACATCATTAAGAGGTTTATCCTACCCAAACTGATTTACAGTATTACAAAATCCCACTAAAAATTACAACAGAAATTTTTATTGAATTAGACAACCTATCTATGAAATTTGTTTGAAAGAGCAAAGGGCCCTGAATAGGTAAAGACATATTGAAAAAGAAAATTGAAATTGGAGGGATCAAACTACTTGACTTTAAACATACTATAAATCTACAGTGGTCAAAATTGCATGGTATTGGCACAAGAATAGACATACCGACCAATGGAACCATATTGAGAGTTCTGACAAAGATCCTTGCATATACAGTCATCTGATATTCAACAGGGTCACCAAGCCCCACTCAACTGGGAGAGAATGGCCTCTTCAACAAATGGTGCTTTTAGAACAGGATTTCCATATTCAAAAGAATGAGAGAGGAACACCATCTCACACTTTATACAAAAATTAATTCAAGAGAGATCAATGATATAAATATAAGAGCCAAGACCATAAAGCTCCAGGAAGATAATGTAGGGAAGCATCTACAAGATCTTCTAGTAGGAAATGATTTCATAAACTTTACACACAAAGCATGAGCAATGAAAAAAAAAATAGATAAATGTGACCTTCTAAAAATTAAAACTTTTGTGCTTCAAAAGAGTTTGTCAAGAAAGTGAAATGGCATCCTACTCAATGAGAGAAAATGTTTGGGAACCATCTATCTGTTAGGCATCTAACATCCAACATATATAAAGAAACCCTTCATCTTGAAAATAAAAAAGACAAACAACCCTTTTAAAAAATGGGCAAGTGATTGTAATAGGCATTTTTCCAAAGAAGAAAAACAAATGGCTAAAGATCACATGGAAATATGTTCAACATTACTAGCTATTAGTGAAATGCAAAACAAAACCACAATGAGATTCCATCTTACACTCATTAGACTGGTAGCTATTGAAAAACAGAGGACTACAAGTGTTGGAGAGTATGTAGAAGAAAGGCAAGACCTATCCTGTGCTCATGGGTATGTAGCCATTGTGGAGGAGAGATTGTCATTTCCTCAGGAAGCTAAGTATAGAACTGCCATATTATCCAGAAATTCCACTGCTAGTTATATACCCATTAGAATTGAAAGCATGGGCATGAACAGAAATATGCACACCAATGTTCATAGTGGGTTTATTCACTCTTGCCAAAAGTTGGAAGCAACACAAATAGCCCTCAACCAATGAATATATAAGCAAGCTGTGGTATAAACATACAATGGAATATTATCCACATGTAAGAAAGACTGCAGTTTTAACAAATGGGATAACATGGATGAATCTTGAAGACCTTATGCTGAGTGAAGTAAGCCAGGCACTGAAGGTCAAATATTACATGACCTCAATGATATGAATTGAGAAAATTGAGCAGACCCACTGTTTTAGAGCCTGGACACAGGTTTACAGGAGACAGAAAGGGAATAGAGTGTGATGTGCCAATGCCCTTATGGGCAAAATCTACAATAAGTTCAAAGGGTATAGTTGTGCAGTGGATGAGCATGACATGTTGCAGTGATGTGCCTGGGATCAGCAGGGCTGTTCTATGAAGGGGTTTACGGTGGGGGATTGGGCTGACCTATCCATGGAATGTGGGGGAGGGTCAGGTAAGTACCAGGTGAACTCTGGGGATTTGCAGGCCTATGGTTAAAACTACAATGTTAGGAATTTTCTTTTGGCAAATATGGCAGGGAAGGGTTACTGGTGTAGGGTGTTGGATGTGGGGGGAATATATGGGATATGGCATACCTGGGACAGGCTTCTATGGAATATCTTTGTGCTCATCTTATCCAATTGCATTATATATTGCATTATATCAGCAGGTGGAGTCCCACTCAATAAATGAGAAAATATCAAACTCCCATTCTGGGGAGTACTGCTAAGTCCTCAAGAACATAGTTAGTGCTTAATATAAGAAAACAGACCAGTGTGTCATGCCCTCAATATTATTGTAAGTAACTATGAATCTTTTTCTTCCATTTTAAACTTATTGTTTACCATAGGTTATGAGGGGAAGGGAAGGGAAGAATAAAATAAATGGGATGTACCGCATTTTCAGGGCATTAGAATTGTTCAACATGATCTAGCAATAATGGATACGGACCACTTCAAATTTCACCAAAACCTATAAAATGTATGATCCAAAATGTAAAGCAAAATATAAACCATTTATAATGCTTAGTAGCATTTCTTCAATATTTGTACATCAATAGTAACAAATGTACCCATCCACATGTAAAATATTATTAATAGGGGAAAGGGGAAATGAAGGAGGGCATTGTGTACATGGGAATCCTCTATAGTCTCTATGTGACTTTTCTGTATCCTAAAGCTTCTTTGAAGATAAAATGTAAAAAATAAAACACTGGGGGAATATATGGATGAAAATGTCACTGTACATACAAGATGACAGATCTTACAATGATGAAAGACACAATGCTGAAAATATTTTTTTAATTTAAATTTAAATTTTTTTGTATTTGCTTATTTTTTAAATTATTTTTTCCATTTTTCTTATTAATTTTATTTGGTTATTTATTGGCTTCATTTTTGGAGAGGTTTTTGATCACAGAAGGATTACAACACTAGTAGGAGAGGATCATTGCTGTGGGTTGTCAGGGCTGGGGGGATACATGGGAAGCAGTTTACCTGCAACATGCATCTAAGGCATATGAATACATTCAAGTGTTCATGGGGCATTGGATCAGTGGGTGGAGATCTACACAATTAACTGAAAGAATATTGAATTCCCATCTGGGAATTCATCTCATTCTGCTACATTCTTTAATAGGACAGCAAGAATCTCCCGAGTGCAAGTCAGTGCTTAATGAAGGAAGACAGACAATTACGCCAGGCCCTTGATACTGACGATTGTACTTATGAACCTTTCTTTTGAAATTGAAACTTAGCCTAGCATTATATACTGCCTAAGAGTTACCTCCTTAAAGCCTCCTTGTCGCTCAAATGTGGCCTCTCTCTAAGCCAAACTCAGCACATAAATTCACTACCTTCCCCTCTGTGTGGGACATGCCTCCTGGGGATTAGCCTCCCTGGCACTAGGGCACTTTTGCCAGGCCCAAACTAACAATGTGTCTGGAAAAAGACATTGACTAAGAGGGAAATGGTAAACACAAATGAATTTGTATGGCTAAGAGATTTCAATATGAGTTGAGAGGTCTTTCCAGAGGTTACACTTTTCCAAGTCTCAGCAGGACCTCATTGACTGCCACGGTAAAAAGTGCCTCAAATAACAGGGTTCCTGAGGGCTCTAGAGTCATCCAGAAACTATAAGCATGGCAGACAAGCTCAGGAATTCAGCACCCTGCTAGTGGGCCTTACTTTAGTGTTTATGTTCCCCAGGGTGAGTTGAACTTCTTTGTAGATTTTCTATACATGGTTTTTCTGCCCCTTTTGTTTGAGCCTATAATTGGCACTATACTTAATTGTTGTGTGTCCTGAAGACTTAGATCTTTGGTCTTTCTGTGTGCCAGTTTAGCCCTGAATTTTAGCCCTGAATTGCAGCACCTACTCTCCAGTACATTGAACTCACTCAAGAAAGCTGATGAGGAGATGATGATGGACAACACCTATCCCAAATAACATCAGCAATGGATGGAAGAAACCTTTCTCTTTAATTTTGGGAATAAGATAAGGATGACAATTGGCCCTACTGTTATCCAATATTATACTAGAAGTTTTAGCTACAGCACTTATACAATAAAAATAAATAAATAAAAGGCATCCAAATAGGAAAAGAGGAAGTAAAACTCTCACTATACATGGATGACCTGATCCTATTTTTTAAAAATTCTAAAATGCCTATGACAATGCTCCTTTAGTTAATAAATAACTTCAGCCATATAGCAGGATACAAGATCAACACACAAATAAAACAGTAATGTTTCATACAATAGTATTGAACAATCAAAGGAAGAAAGAAGGAAAAAAATTCCATTTACAACAGCAACAAAAATACTCAAGTACATAGGAATCAATTTAACCAAAGAAGTACAAGAGCTATATTCAGAAAACTACAAAACATTGATAAAAAAATCAGTGAAGACTTAGACAAATGGTGGGATATTCCATGTTGATGGCCTGGAATACTAAATATCATGAAGATGCAATTCCTACCCAAATTGATTTATAGATTGACTGTAATGCCAATGAAAACACCAACAGCCTAATTTACAGAAATAGAAAAGTCAATTACGAAATGTATTTAGAAGGGAAATTGCACCCAAATACCCAAAAGCACTCTGAAAAAGAAGAGCAATGTGGGAGAAGTTTCACTGCCTGAAATTGAAGCATGCTACAAAGCTACAGTGGTCAAAACAGCATGGTACTGGCATCAATATAAGCACAATGATTGGTGGGAAAGTATTCAGAGACCAGAAGTAAACCCTAACCTCTATGGCCAACTGATTTTGGACAAACCTACCAAGTCCTTGTTAATGGGACAAAACTCTCTCTTCAAGAAATGGTTCTCAAGAGCTGGATAAGCATAACCAAAAGATTGAGAGGACCCCTATCTCACTCCCTATACAAGAATCATCACAAAATGGATCAAAGATCTAAATATAAAATCCAGGACCATAAAAATACAAGAAGTAAATATATAGAAACATCTTCAAGATCTTGTGGTAGGTGGTGGTTTCTTGCATCTAACACCCAGAGTGTAAGCAAAATAGAAAAACTAGATAAGTAGGGCCTCCTCAATATTAAACACTTTTGCACCTCAAAGGACTTTGTCAGAAGGATGAAAAAGCAGCTGACACAATGGAAGAAAGCATGAGGCTTTACAACACAGAGTACCCAGTGGTGGATGATAGACTGTGGTTAACGGACAAATATGAGAATTTTTCTCTCGTACAATAACAAATATATAATACACCAAATGTAAGTTATGAGCTAGTAAGTAATAATATGTTTTTTTTATTTTTAAGAAATCAATTTTATTGTTACATATTAAGAAAGGAAAAATCTATTCAAAGAGCACAAAAAGTGGTATTCAGTGTAATCAAATATTTGTGCATTCATCACCCCAGTCATTCCCAGAGTACTTTCATCATTCCAATACTAATAAAAAACAAACAAACAAAGATCATTACCTCTCAGTCTTTCTATGCCTTGCCTGCCATACGTAGCTGCTATTCTTTTTCTTTCTCGCTAGTATATTTGTATTTATATTTTATAAAAACAGTCATATATGAAATATACCCATTTTCATTTTTTACTTGAAGTTTTTACTATCTTATACAGTCCCATGTTACCATTTGTAGTTTTCCTTCTAGTAATATATATGACCTTAGACTTTCCCTTTCAACCACTGTCTTACCCATACATTAACACTGCTAATTATGAACACTGTGATATGCTTTAACCATTTTCTTCACTTACAAAGATTTACAAACAACCTTTACCAGTTCTGCACAGAATAACCCTCAGCTTTCCATTCTCTACCATCCTTCTATTTTCTGGTGACCTATATTCTAATTATTAATTCCATGAGTTTACACAATATATTTAGTTTATAGTAGCACGATCATACAGTATTTGTCCTTTTGTGTGTGTCTTGCTTCACTCAACATAATGTCCTCCAAGTTCATGCATGTTGTCATATGTTTCATGACTTCATTCTTTCTTATCACTGCATTTTGATGATGGTCTTTCAGAGTTCGTAACAAATATTTCCCAGTGCAAGGTTTTGGGTGATAGATGGCAATATTTTATGATGATATGTATGTCTTTTTTGTAAATTCACAAATTTGACTATACATTTATTATTTATGTATGTTCAGGTATAAACAATATAATTCGATACAATTTTATTAAATGTATATATTAGAGACCTAATACAGCATATTTGAAAAAGCAAATGGAAAGGTCAGCAAACTAGAAGGCATGAAAGTTGAAATCATCCAGACAGAAGAACATATAGAGAAAAGAATAGAAAAATTGAAAAGGGTCTCATGAATTTGAATGTCAGCATGAAGGGCACAAACCAATACATCATGAGTGTCCCAGAAGGAGAAGACAAGGGAAAAAGGCAGAAAGTATATTGATGAAATAATGGCCCAAAATTTCCAAACTCTTATAAAAGACATAAATATATATGTTCAAGAAGAACAACATATCCAAACAGAAATGATCCTAATATACATTGTGAGAAATATACTAATCAGAATGTCAAATTCCAAAGATAAAAAGAAAATCCCCTAAGTTGCAAGAGTAAAGCGATTTGACCCATACAAGGGGAACACAAGAAGACTTAGCATGGAATTCTCATCAGAAATCATGGATTTGAGAAGGCAGTGGTATGATAAATTTAAGAAACTGAAAGAGAAAAAATACCAGACAAAAGAGTACTTCCAAAAAGAGGGTGAGCTTAAAATACTCATAAACAGAGACTGAAAGAAGTTGACAACAAGAGAAGTGTCCTACAAGAAATACTAGAGGGTGTTCTGCAATTGAAAGGAAGGCTAAATGGAAAAGACAGGAGAGTAAAGCATGGAGTAGAGTGTAGAAATAAAGATTTATAGCTAGAGTAAATACAAGTGTAAAAAGAGAGACAAAAACAAAATATGACATATAAATAGCAAAGGATAAATTTACTGAAGTAAGAATTGGCTTTACATTAATAACATTAATGTGCATAATTAATTATGTACATAATCAATGTATTTATTCATTACATTCATGTGTGTGTAATTAATACATATACATTATGCACATAATAAATATGTATTGATATATATGTTTAATTAATGCATATGTATGCAATATATATGTAGAAATTAATATGTATGAAATACATATTTGTTAATTGTGTACATGATTACTGTATGTATTATTGTACACAATTAATGTAACATTAAAAACATAATAATCTCTATCTTCATACTATGAAGTTCAGGGATTTGTATTTATCCAAAAAGCTAGAGAGGCACCATTTGTCCCCATTGGGATGGCAGGTTTTACAGCAATTGTTGCATATGGATTATGCAAACTGAGGAAGAGGAGAAACATGAAAATGTCTGTTGAGCTGATCCACATGCATGTGGCAGCCCAAGGCTTTGTTGTGGGAGCAATAATGCTTGGTATGGGCTATTCCGTGTATCAGGAATACTGGGTAAAACCTAAACTTTAAAAGAAGAGATGCTGTCTTGGCCTCAGTTGTTGAATTTGCTTAGTTAGATAACTCAAATTGAGGTGACATGTATATGTTGAAAATAAATCATTGGAGTAGGTTCAGACAATTTTTAAAAAATTGGATGTTAATGGATGAAAATCCCCTATCAAAAGACACAAATTGGGAGAATGGATTAAAAATATGATCCATCTATTTCTGTTTACAAGAGACTCATCTTATACCCAAAGTCACAAATTGGTTGAAAAGGTAAGTTTGGAAAAATATATTCCATAAAAAGAGTAACATAAAAGAATTGCTAGCTATACTAATATAAAAAAATGTTTAAATGCAAAACTTTTATAAAGGACACTATATATTTAAAAAGGGGCACTTCACCAAGAAGAAATTACCAAAATATTTATGCACCAATCCATGGTGTCCCAAAATACATGAGGCAAACACAGCCAAAACTGAAAGGAGAAATAGTCATCTACAATAGTGGTTGCAGACTGCAATACAACACTCTCATCAATAGACCGACTATCTAGACATAGAATTAATATGGAAACAGAGAACTTGAATAACCTGATAAATGAACTTGACTCAACAGACATATACAGAACATTGCACCCCATAACAGCTGGAAAAATGTTCTTCTCAAGAGTCTATGGATCATTCTCTGGGATTGACCACATGTTGGGTCACAAAACAAGTCATGAATCATTTCAAATGATTGAAATTATGCAAAGCACTTATTATAACCATAATGGAAAGAAGCTGGAAATGAATAGCAGGTGAAAACTGGAAATTTCTCAAATATAGGTAAGTTAAACAACACACACTTAAACAGTCAGTGGGTCAAAGAATGAATTAGAAGGGAAATCAGTAAGTATCTCAAAATTAATTAAAATGCAAACACGACATATAAACACAGTGTTTATGTAGTGAAGGCAGTGATGAGAGGGAAATTTATAGCCCTAAACTTTAAAAATTAAGGGAGACCTTAAATCAAAAATCTACTGGAACACCTGGAGGAAACCAAAAAAGAACATCAAACCTATCACAAAACAAACAGAACAAAAACAACAAAAAGAAATAACAACGATTAGAGCAGAAGAAAATGAAAGTGACAAAATAAAACAATAGAATTAACAAACTCAAATAAAATTGATAAACCTTTAGCTGGACTGACAATGAAAAGAGAGAATGTTCAAATAAATAGAATCAGAAATGAGAAAGGGGATATTAATAATGAACTCACAGAAATAAGAAAAATATCATTAGAGGATACTATGAACAAATGTATGTCAATATTGTTGGTATACACTTGGGTGAAATGGACAAAATCCTAGAAAAACTTGAACAACCTACAATGACTCTAGAACAAAGAGAAGTCCTCAACAGACCAATTACAAATAATGATATTGAATCATTCATCAAAAGCTTGACAAGGAAGAAAAGACTGGGAGCCAAGGGTTTCACAGAGGAATTCTACCAATCATTCCAAGAATATTTAATTTCATTTTGAGTCAAAGTCTTTCAAAAATTGAAGAGTAGGGAACACTTCCTCCCTCATTCTATGAGACAAACATCACACTATACCAAAGCCAAATAAAGATACTACAAGAAATGAAAATTACAGATCAATTTCTCTATGATTATAGATACATAACTCCTCAACCAAATACTTGCAAATCAGATCCAACAGCAAATTAAAAGAATTATACACCAAGATCAAGTGTTGTCCTGCCAGGTATGCATGAGTGATTTAGCATAAGAAAATCAATTAAAGTAAAATGCATTATTCATGGTAAATATACTTATCGATTCTGGGCTCAACCAGAATATGAACAGCAGGGAGATTTAAATTTGTGGGACATAGATTTAATGGGTACTCTCCAGTTCATAGGACTCACCAAGGATAACCAACAAAAGAATGATGATGGACAATGCTCATCCCCAATACATATAGTATCTATAAGTGAAAGCAGGACAGTTACATCCATCTACCCCATGGGATCTAAGCACCCTTTCAATTGGAAGCAGAATGTGCACTACCATCCCCAAATACTCAAGATTGAGGAACAAACAAAGATAAGGGGGGAATGCAACTATGGACTAAAGTAGACATTATTATTTTAGTAATGGAAGAACTTGTAACATTGATATAAAGACAGTGGTTACCAGAGGTTTTGAGGGGAAATAAAGGGAAGAGTAGGTGTACCATGGGGCATGTTTGGGACATTGGAATTGTTCTGCATGATATAGCAATGATGGATACAAGCCATTATAGATTTTGTTAAAAATCTTTAAAATTATGTGGTGCAAAGTGTAAACAAAAATATAAACTATAGACCATGCTTCGTAGCAATGTTTAAATGTGTTCATCAATAATAACAAATGTACCACGCTAATGAAATATGTTGTTAATGGAGGAAAGTAGGGGGCATGGGGGTATATGGGAATCCCCTTTATATTCAATGTATTGAATATATTCAATGTATTATATTCAATGTATTTAAAAATACCCCCACTAAAAAATTTTAAGAAAATAGTAATAGAAGGAAACTTCTTCAACACAATAAAGGGAATATTTGAAAATCCCCAAAACTAACATCATACTCAATGCTGAAAGCCTGAAATTTTTCTAAGTTCTGGAACAAGACAAGGATGCCCATTGTCACCAGTTTTTCAACATTGTGCTAGAATTTTTATCCAGAGTGTTTAGGCAAGAATAAAAATATAAGGCAACCAAATTGGAAAGGAAAAAGTAAATCCTTTACTAATTGCTGATGACATGATCCTATATATACATATAAAGTCCCCCAAATTCTACAAGAATTCTACTAGAGCTAATAAATGATTTCAAGAATGTGGCAGGGTACAAGATCAACACACAAAAATTAATACAGTTTCTATCCACTAAGAAAGAGCAATTTGTGGAGAAAATCAAGAAAAAATTCTATTTAAAATTGCAACTAAAATAATCACATATATAGGAATAAATTTAACTAAATACTTGTATATAAAGAATATAAAATAGTGCTAAAAGAAATCAAAGAATACCCAAATAAATTTAAGGACATTCCATGTTCATGGATAGGAAGACTAAATATCAAGATGTATGTTATTGGTATGCAAATTTTATGCAAAATGATTTATATATTCAATGCAATCCCCATCCAAATTCCAATAGCCTACTTGGCAGAAATGGAAAAGCCAATTGCCAAATTTATTTAGAAAGATAAGGAGCCTGAAATCGCCAGAAACCTATTGAAAAATAAGAATGAAGCTGGAGGAATCACACTTCCTGACTTTAAAATATATTACAAAGCTACAGTGGTCAAAATGTCATGGTACTGACACAAAGATATATATATTTATATACAAATGGAATCAAATTGAGAGTTCAGACACAGACATTCACAGTTATAACCAATTAATTTCTGACAAGGCTGCCATGTCCAATGAATTCATCAGCAAAAGAATGAAGGAGTACTCCTATCTCACATCATATACAAAATTAACTCAAAATGTATCAAAGTCCTAATTATTAGAACCAGAATTATAAAATTCCTGGAAGAAACTGTAAGAATCATCTTCAGGATCTTGTATTAGGCAGTGTTTTCTTTGACTTTACACCAATCTCAGAAGCAAAGAAAAAAAATAGGTGGCATCCTTAAAATTAAACACTTCTGTGCATCATAGGACCTTGTCATAGAAGAGACATATTTGGAAGCCGGGTATCTGATAAAATTTAATATCCAAAATATAAAAAGCAATCATACAACTCAAAAATCAAAAAGACTAACAATCCAATTTAAAAATTACCAAAATACTTGGATAGACATTTAACAAAGATGATATACAAATGGTTAAATTGCACATGAAATCATGTTCAACATCATTAGCTGTTTTACCTTGCAAAAGACACCAAGGTAATATACTAGAAATGGGTTAGCTTTTTAAATGGGAATTTGTTAACTTAGAAGCTTACAATTCTCATTCTGAGAAAAATGTCCAAATCAAGCATCAGGAGAAACTCTCTCCCAGACATCAGCTGGTAGAGATCATAGATACTTGTCACATGACAGCTTCTGCCAGTCTCTGCCTTCCCCTCTAGGCTCCATTGCTTTCAGCTTCTGGCTTCTGGGACTTTCTCTCTCAGCTTCTGGGTATTTTCTCTATCTCTGTGATGTTTTTTTTTCACTGTATTTTCATCCCATTTTTAAAGGATTCCAGTAAAAGGATTAAGATCCACCCTGGATTATGCCTTACTGAAGTATCTATTCAAATGACCCTTAATTTAAGAAATTTAAGCAAAAGGGCCTACTTGGAATAAGTTCCTACTCACAGGAATGGGTTAATTTAAGGACAAAATTTTCTGGAGCCCTCAAAAGACTCAAACTCCCACTTTAGCTACAAGGGAAATGCAATTCCTAACCACATTGGCATAGCTACAATTGATAAAACAGAAAATGGCAAGTGTTAGAGAGGAAATAAGAACACCCAAACATTGCTGATGTGAATGTGAAATGATGCAGGAACTCCAGAAGACAGTTTGGTAGTTCCTCAGGAAGCTGTGTATAGAACTATCATATGACCTAGCAATGCTATATCTAAATATATACCCAGAAGAATTGAAAACAGTTTCTCAAGCATATATTTGTGTACAAATAATCCTAGAACTATTATTCACAATTATCAAAAGTTAGAAGAAATCCATATGTCCATCAATTGAAGAGCGGATAAACAAAATGTGGCATATACATGCAATGGAATATTATTCTGCCATAAAAAGCAATGAAGTCTTGATGTATGTGACAACATGGATGAACCTTGCTGACAATAAGGATGAACCTTTTACTGAGGGAAATAAGGCAGGCACAAAAGAACAAATATTTTATAATTTCACTCTTATGAACTAATTATAATAAGCAAATGTATAGAGCTAGAATGTAATATACAGGTAACTACTGAATAGATTATGGTTATAGAATGGGGAGTTTATGCTTAATTTGTACAGCATTTCTATTCCTGCTGATTTTAAAGTTTTGGCAATGGATGGTGGTTCTGGTATCATATTATTGTGAGTAATTATCAGCACTGAATTATTTATGTGAATGTGATTAAAGGGAGAAATTTTAGATCATATATGTCACTAGTAAAAAACTAAAAGATAAAACATAAAACTGTATAATACATTGAACCCTTTTGTAGACTATGGATGGTGGTTAATATTACAAATTTAAGAATATTCTTTCATTAATTATAACAAATGTATGGCACTAACACAAGGTGTTAATAATAGGGCGTTTTAGGGAAACAAAATATACCTAATGTAAATAATGCATTGATAGATAAGAGTATTACTTCAATAATCTTTCAATTGTAACAAATGTAGTACACTAATGCAAAGTGCCAACAGTAGGGGAGTGTATGTGAACCCTGCATTTTTTACATATTGTCTGTAAACCTACAATTCCCTTATTAAAAAATATAAAAATAATAATAGGATGTATTTCACAGGCCTGTGTAATGGATGTTTTAATTGAGTTAATCCTTGATAATTGCTTCACACAATTCCTAGAACGTAGACAGTCTCAATAAATGCTGGCATCTACTTTTCAAAAGTAGGCTTACTGGTATACTACTATAGATTTATTGTGATTCTAGAAATGGAAGAACTTTTATCAATGATGTGGAGGCAATGGGCATTGGTCCTTTGAGGGGAGGGAAAAGGAAAAACAGGAGTAATATGCGGGGTTTTTAAGGACTTGGGAATTGTCCTGAATGACATTGCAATGACAGATGCAAGCCATTATATATCTTTTCATAACTTCCAGAATTGTGCAGGAGAGAGTGTAAACTACAATGTAAACTATAATCCATGCTTAGTGGCAATGCTCCAAAATGTGCTCATCAATTGTAACAAATGTACCAAACAAATGAAGGATGTTGTTAATGTGGGAAAATGTGGGAGGGGTAGGGAATGGAGCATATGGGAATAGCCTATATTTTTAATATAACATTTACATAATCTAAGTATCTTTTTAAAAAGTATATTCAAAAAATTGTTTAATTATTAAAAAGGTCATCA
>JAQZBX010019048.1:0-20656 GCA_029593785.1 Cabassous unicinctus
AAAAAAAAAAGAATGGAAAATAAAGTGAAAAAGCAAGTGTAGATTCTTCTTTACTTCTTTATTTATTTACTTTATCCATTTTAACCCCCGCCCGTTTCCTGTTTTTGTATCCATTCGCTGGGCAATTCTCCATGCCTGTTTCCTGCCCTTTCTTATCAAACTTCTCCTACTGTCTTCACTGGGATTCATTCCTGGAAACCTCCAATGTGGGAGAGAGGCGTTCTGCAACCTGTTCCACCTCAGTTCCTGGTTTTTCAGCACGTCTTGTCTTGGCTCTCTCATGTCTCTCTCCTGTTACATCATCATCTTGCTGCATGGCTTGGCGGGGCCTGGCACACCCACACATGGAGACTGGCGGCACATGCGCCTTCTATATTTTTCTTTATTTTCCTGGGAGGTCCCGGGGATCGAACCCAGGTCCCTCCAAATGAGAGATGGACACCCAACCATTTGAGCCACATCTGCTTCCTAGATTCTTCTTTTAAAAACTGGACTAGGAGGAACAGATGTGGCTCTAGCAGTTGAGTGCCCGCCTCCCACATGGGAGGTCCTAGGTTTGGTTCCCGGTGCCTCCTGAAAAAAACACAAACAACAAGCAAAACAAACTAAAAAACCAACTCAGGAAAGCCGATGTGGCTCCGTGGTTGAGTGCCGGCTTCCCATATACGAGGGCCCAGGTTCAATCCTCGGCCCCAGTACCTCAAAAAAAATAAAATTTGGACTAGCATAGTGAGGAAAGGGCAGAAAAAAAAACTGAAGGGGCTAAGGGGAATGTTTTGTTTTTTTTTTTAAGACAGATTTATTTATTTGCCCCGTCCCCCTCATAATCTTGCACTCGCTGTCTGCTCTCCAGGTGGCACTGGGAACCGATCCCAGGACCTTCTGGAGTAGAGAGAGGCTGCTCGATTCTCTGTGCCACCTCACCTTCCTGGTCTGCTGTGTCTCTTAGGGTCTCTCTTATGTGTCTCTTTTTATTGCGTCACCTTGCTGAGCCAGCTCTCCATGCGGACCAGCACTCCATGTGGGCCAGCTCTCTGCTCAGGCCAGCTCACCATGCAGGTCAGCTTGTTTTTCACCAGGAGGCCCCGGTAACGGAACTCTAGAACTCCTATATGGTAAACGGGAGCCCAATTGCTTGAGCCACATCCGCTTCCTGAAGGGATCTTATTTTAATGAGACACATGCAACTGTTTATATCATAGGTGGATGGAATCAGAGAAGAAAGAGAAAGACTTAAAGACTTACAAAAGAGAAAGGATGAGAAAGCAATATTTAAACCAAAACAAATATGGAGAAGTGGAGAAGGATATGGGCTGATAATGAACTGATGGATTAGGAAAATAACAAGTCATTTGCAAAGAGTAATATTTAACAACAACAACAAAAAGAGTGAAAGCAAATAGCAAGGCTCTTCAGGGTAGGTGCCAGCTTTTATATAAGGTCTTTAAATTCCAAATTTATTCAGTGCAAAGTAAAATTTGAGGTGTGAAATCTGAATACACATTTAAATTATAAAACTAAAAAAAAAAAAAAAATCACTTCAAGTTTTGGAACCAGGACATGATTACAACAATTCTAAAGTTATGGGAAGAGAGAAACAGTAAATTCCCCTGAGTTTATGATTTGAACAAATAAGAAAAATCAGAGTGACCTATTGATCTTAAAAGGAAGGAAGAAGAAGCAAATATCCATCAGTACAAAGCAATAAAATGAGCCAAAATGACGTCTGGACCCAGTACTTAAATTGCCAGTAAATATGTGGTGTTCTACCTAATACTTCCACTAGGTGGCACAATGAGACCAAATTTCTTGAGTACTATGTAAAGAAATCATTTGCAGAAACTAAAGAATGCTTTACAATCAATATCATAGCATAAAATAATAGTAGTAGACCAAGATTTCATTTGCCAATTCATCTTAAAGCTCTCGGGATTTTCCAGCCTATGACTCACAGGCTGTACACGACCAGAAAGATATTTGAAGAGATCTATAAATTTGTATAGAAGCAAAACAGACTTCACAGACCATCACGTGGAAACCATACTCAAAAAAATTGGGAACCCACTGAATCTGCTCTGTTAAATAATGTGTCTATATTCAAGAAAGTGTATAGTGTCTATTTTTACATTCAATGTAAAATGGTATATTAGTGCTGGAATTGGAAGCAAGGAACAGCTTTTAGTTCATGCTGTTCCTAGCTGTGTTCTTGGACAAGGAATACCTTCTGTGCCTCAGACTCTTGATCTCAAAAATTAGAATTATGGTCCTGTGTAAATTTTTACTAGAAAAGAAATAATAAGTTGACTATAAAATCTAAGAAGAAAATGTATTTCATTTATTCTGGATACAAAGTGACACAAAGTGAAACAAAAGTGTCACAACAAAGTGACACAACGGGTAACAAGATTCGGTCAAGCCCAGGCACTGGAGCCAGGGCTAGGTCGGCTTACCTGCCTGTGCAGGAACCTCCAGCTCCTCCTCGGCCGGCGGCTCCGTCTCTTCCCCTGGTACCATGGGCTCTGAAGCAGCTCTTTCTTTAAGTCCTGCATTTTTATTCACATAGTTAACTTAAGTTTTTTGTTTTTGTTTTTTGGACACATTAACCCAGGAAAAATAATATTCTCAAACATTTAGTTCATCCCAGTAATCCAAAGTTTCCAATACTAGACACTAGATGAAAAAGCTTTTATGTTTAGAAGTTGAAGTAGAAAAAAAGTTTGCTACTTTTAACTTCATGTGGGCCTTTAGTATCTCTTAAGTTAATCTTCTGTTAAATAAAAAACAAGACAATCATTGCTCAAATGTTCATGAATCTCTAGTCGTGCCTACACTTGCCAAAGAAGTTCAGTATGAGTTCAAGCTCCTCTTTTGTATATAAACATCAGATTAAGTGACTAATATAAATTCCCAAGTCCTGAACTCTGCAGTTCAGCAATAAGACAGTGAAGGCACTGGAGTTTCCTATGCTATTCTTGTGCACTCCATATTTTGACGTATATCTAATTATTCATTCTTCCTGAAAAACTACAAATTGCTAAAGATGAGAAGAAATCATATATACCTCACCATTTAGAATCTTCTCAAGTAATATTATTCCATAACTGATAAAAGATATGAAAAAATTTCCATTATTTTATGTCTTGAGGAAAATTAGACATCATGGCTAATTAACACGAAAGCTGATTTTAAAGTCAATGCAAGTTTAAAATCTGTCATACTGAGTTAGGGCCTTAATATTTTGTGTGTGGAACGTTAAAAGATATCCTCAATTAAATACAACAGTTTAGGAAACTAAGCTAGTCTCGAGTGAGGATTCCATTTACTGCATCCTGATGGTCATCACCACCTCCTTGAGAATCTTGTCCCTCAGGCTGTCCCTGGGAGACACTGTGCATGTCAATAGTCTACAGTGAAAAGGTGAATATAGGAGCCACAGGCCTTTTTCTTTTCCTGCACACCTTTATAGCACTCAATGTACATATATTCATGTAGTTTGGAAAGTTCTCAATTGAATGTCTTTTATTCTTCCCTTTTGATTGCTTTTCTTTACCATTCCCTTTTCTATACCTTGTTTTCCCCCTCATTGATGAAAGCATACTCCCTTCCTCTCCCAAATCATAAAAAGACACTGACACAGATATGCACAGGACCCGACCCTCTCAATTGTATTTCCTCTAGTTACTTATTTCCAACACCACCTCCACACCAAACCTAACACTAGCAAAATGTACACCAACACCCATGGTTGTGTCCTACTCCTAAGTGACCATTAACTATAGTTTCCCAAGGAATTGTGCCCAAGTACCCCCAGACATCATCTGTAGTTCAATTTCAGGTGGAGGGTAAGAAAACAAGAATGAAGGCCTATTAAAACAACGTATTCCAAATTCAGGACCGAAAAACACCCCTTCCCTTTCCCACTTAAATGATCCATTCTACATCTTTCAACAGGTAATGGGAAAGGGATGGAACTATTTGTTGCTAAATTCTGCGGAATGAATAGGGTAAACCTGGAGAGTCTTTAGAACTGGAATTTTATCTTTCTTTCCATTTTGAGCAACTCCGATAACTCCTGGAGCACAGAAGGTACTTGAAGGACACTTGCAGAAGGGCTGATACACCTGCCTGTCTACATGGCAAAGGAGAATCCCAGTAGGGCAAGAGTGGCTAACGGCTGTAGAGGTGGGGAAGTGGACTCATCAATTTCTCTACTGCTATTTATCGGACTCCTATCTATGCTCCAGCATCCTTTGAAACAGTACCACTGACCCTGGGATCATCACCCCGGATGGTCCCAGATAACGTGTGTGGACCAAAAGTATCTCAGTTTGAATGAAAAACTGCATGGCCATCCTTCACTAATCCCATATGTAAGCAGGCTTTCAAACTGCTCCATAGATTCAATAAACAAGGAAGTATTTTCTCACCAAGCAATAAAGATTTAAACTGCCTGAAAATCCCATTCTTACTGGGTTTTGGGCAAGGTTTCATTTGAAAAAAATTTTCTAATGCTAAAAGTGAAAACTATATTATCTATATTCAGACTTACAATGCCCTGCATATCTTTCCCTAAGGCAACTGGGGATTGTCTCTGAAATGTAAATTGTAAAACATGAACAATATAATAAGAGAAAGCAAAAGCATGTAACAGGAGAAAATACTGAGTTTGCTTTTCTTTCAATTCAAATTGGCAGTTGAATTCTGAATTTATTGGTATCTGGCCTCAGCTATTTCCAGAGAAGAGATCAGCACAAAATTAAACTATATTGTCAACTCCAAAGAAGCTGAGGATGATGTTAATATCACTTCTTCCTAAGGCCTCTATAAGCTTACAATTTTAACTGTTTAAAAACAGTCTAGAATAACTCTTATCCTTTTAATAACCCAGGTGAAAGAATTAGATCTATAAAACTTTCTGGTATTTTCTTTTTTTTTTTTTTTTTTTAACCATCCAAATTCATTTTGGTCCATAAATAAGAGTTCTCCAGAAAACAGTAGTAAAGCCATTCCTTCAGATTTGAGGCAGAACGTAAACAAAAATTTAAAAAGAAAAATAAACACATAAGGTCAGTTCACAATAAAAGGAAAGGTTTTCAAACTGGATTTATTATGAGGCACAAATGGCAAGGATGTAGCATGGAAATAAATATTAAAATGAGTTTATGAAATGAGATGTATCTGTTTAGATGCTCCCGGAGCCGCATGTAACAAAACACCAACTCACAGGGGCTTGAGCAATAAGGAAATTTATTTCCCAACTGAACAAGGAGTGCAGAAGCAGGTGGCGTGGCTCAATACTGGCTTCACCCACAGGCCAGGAATCAGACAGCCTCTGCAGCAGCAAGCTTCTCTTCCAGACAAGTCGATACCCAGAAGCAAAGGGAGCACCTCTTGCTTCACTTCTCTCTTAGGCTTCAGGAGATCTTTCCAAGAAGCTCCCAGGGGTCTTCCCTTTCCGTTTTAATATTCAGAATCAGAACCCTCATTTCAAAACCAATCACTGGCAAGAGGAACAGAATGACAATAACCTTCAAGTATTATCTAGATTTGAGTGGGAATGCTGAGAGTCAACCGTAACGGCCACCATAAAATTTGGAAAATAAATTAATTCCCTTAAAGCATGCCTTGTTTTGAATTCTTTAGGCTCATGCGAAATTAGAATTTTTTTTAGACGTTTGCATTTAATAATTATATACCTCTTTCTCCAGTTTTAATTAAAAAGCAATAAAAAGTAAATGAAGTCAGCATTTTAAATCAACCATTCATGGCAAATTTGAGCATCTGACACAACCAGCTAAGCCCAGGATGAGCTTACTTCATTCACTGTTGCCCAACTACACTGGACCATAATCGGAAAGAATAAATGTATTTTCTTCCCATAAAGATGCAATAGCTGGCATAGCTATAAACTTACTGAACTGCATAGTGCATTCATTCATTCAGCAAATATTTATTTAGTTCCTACTAAATGCAGGGCATTGTTCTAGGTCCTGGAAACATATCAATAAACAAACACACAAAAAGCCCTACCTTCATGGGGAGGGAAGAATTAAAAAATATATACATGAAAAAAAAATGTATAGTATGTTGGATGGTGATACATGCTACAGGAAAGACTACAGCAGAGATGCTGGGGAGACAGTGGTAGGACCTCAGGGAGGGGCACAGGACAGGTGTGCTAACTAAATTAAGTAGAGAGCAAAGGACGCTGATAATATTGGAGATCGGGTTCTACCACGTGTTATGTTGTTGGAGAAGTGTTCCAGGTACAGGGAGGTATGTAAGTCCTCAGCCAGGTGGCATACTGGTTCCAGGAGGAGCCAGGGGCCGATGCTGCTGGAGGGAGGCAGGCAAACAAATGGACGCGGAACCAGAAGGGTCCTGGAGATGGATCACCGCGGCCTTTGATTTATGAAAATGAATGATTCATATTTCGTAAGAATTATATACGAACTGCTTCCTTAACACAAAAAAATAATCTGGGAAAGCAAGAATTATGAATAGTATTTTGCTATGTAGGGTTTCATATATGTAGCAAGAGAAAAGAAGAACTAAGAATTTTTTTTTAATTAGTTTAGCAAACTTTGATGGATTGATTCAGTGGTGTATAGAGCGAAAACTGTGCTCTTGCCAATTACTCCAGCTGCTGTTATTCACCAAGGTTAAGTGCTCAGGACTGCTCCTGCTTTAAATGCTAGTAGTCCAACAGTATAAATCAACATACCCCAAGAATAACCCAAATAAGTACATGAAATTTGAGAAATATGCTGGGAAATCAATAAACCAGGGAAGTATGCATAATAATTGACCGTGCTAATCCTTGCTGCTCTTCCTGCCTCGTATCAGCAGCAAATACAGACCTTAGCAGGTACACAGGCAGCAGGCTCAGAACTTACCAAAATTCTTAAGCTGCCAGGAATGAAACAGAGCAGTCTCATGGCACACAATTAGAGCCATTCCAGATTCAAAGCATCCTCACAGGACCCAAGACAGGCAGGCAGAGTTCAGAAAGATGACCTAATCACAAAAGAATTAAACGCTGCCAGAAAAGGTTCCTAGTAGCCTGGTTTCAGGACCAAAGAAGGGATTCCACAAAATTGGAATGGAGTGGACTCCCTTTATTTAACATTTTGCAAAATAAACTTCAAGGATGTGCAAAACGGTCTAAATTGTAGGAGCACAGGCTGACCCAGAGGGCCCCGAGTTTGATTCCCATCTAAAGCACTCTGCAAACACAGAAGGGATAAAATACTACCTCCTCAGAAGGGTTTTGAGAATTAAAAGCGATCATCTAAACCCAGCAAATATACATTTTTACAATTTATTTTTTCCGTTATTTCTTCTAAAGAAATGAATTTACCATCCTTCCTGCACGCGCACACACACACACGACACAGCAACATGGTCACAATTACAGGCAACTTCCAAGTTAGTTGAAATGCTGCAACTATAAGTCTTCTGAGTATTCTTCCTTTTTTAAAAAAAATTAATATTTTTCTTCTTTATAATATTATTCAAATTATAATAGTCTATAAAGATCTGGAATATTTTTTAATGATCTGTGTTTTATGTATTCATCATCATTTAATAAACATACATTGATGCCTGTTATTGCAGTTACTATGACAAATACTAGAGCACACCAGGATTCCAGGCCCCTGGGAACGCAGAAGAGACCAGACATGCTAGCTGAACTGGACCCTGCAGACAGAGAAGCTGGCCCGCTACGCAGAGTGGGGAAAGGGAATAGTCCTAAAAATTGCTCGTTGATTTCACAGCATTTCCATTAGGGACTGTACTTACCTTGAGCACTTGTATCCTCAGGGCCTAGCACAGCCTCTGGCACATTGCAGCGACCCATTAATATTTGTTGAAAGCATAAATGGGAAATGAAGACGACCAGGCATAGGAATGTTTATAAAATTATAAAAAAATGCAACAAAGGCTTTAAGTTAAATATATGTCCTCTTCTATCTCTTGGCATACAGGAGAAATAATGTTTGAGACAAAGAAGATGTGAATAAAAGCCAGATCTCAATAATGTATATATACTTGACTTAATAAAATAATAAATACATACATAAAGTGATACCAAATGAGCTATGAAATGAGGAAAGAAAAGGAAAATAGATGACTTCATGCTCTTTAGGGCTGACAGAATCGAAGCTTTTGTGGAAATTGATTTCTATGTAAAATGCTCTCCAAACCCGTCGTAGACATCTAATTCATGCAGTTATGTCCCTAGGGAAATGGAGGAGGAAGGAGTGAAACTGAAGACAGTTACTGAAAAGTTTTTCACATTAACCCAAAGATTTTCATAAGAATAACTCTTATGGGTCTGTCACCCCTTCAGTTTCCTAAGAACTTGCTCTTTAGATAGAACCAGGGAAAAATGGCAAGAGCTTAATAACAAAGTAAACCTGATTTACCTGATAACTCAATAGTATTTATCATTATGTTAATATTCTCGTACATTCTTTGACTGTCCAGCACCATTGCTGGCCAGGGGTTTCAAGGGGTAGGATCTCTGTTCTGCATAGCTTCATACTCTGAAATATCCATTTCTGTATACTCAATTCAACTCTTTGTCTTTTGGCAGGGCAGAAGTAGGAAAGGGAGAAGAGAAAGGGAAAACAAACTCAGCAACCTGCCTGCAGTTAGCACAGGTGAAGTGCCTTGTATAAACAGCCACTCTGTTAGCCTGGCCTGCTCCTGCTCCCCCTTCTTCTGGTGAAAAAAAAAAGAGTCTAATTTTCTTTTAGGCAACCAGTTTTCCTTCAGCAGACAGTCTGAAGGACAGGGGCTTGGATGACCCAGGCCTGCCAGTCATGGCTTTTATCCCCCCACCCATAAGAAATGACCCGACCTGTGGCAGCCTGCCTGAGAATGAAGCCCACATTCTGGGAGAGTCCACAGATGGAGAGAGGTTCAGAGGTTCGAGCCTCTAGACCAGGGGTTCTCAACCAGGGTTCCGTGAGCTTGAATTAAAATTAAAAAAAAAAAAAAAAAAAACATTCTTGTGGGGACATGTTGGTGTGGGTATGATAAATTTATTTAAAAATACAGTATAGTGTGGACTTAGTAAGGGGTCCATGGTTTTCACCTGACTAGCAAAGGGGTCCGTGGAATAAAAAACGTTAAGAACCCTTGCTCTAGACCCAGTATAACCAAAGAAAAACCACAACTACCCCTGGGCTTTACAATCACGGGAGCCAAAGGATGTTTTTTGTTTGTATAAGCTATTTTGAATGGATTTTACACATATAACCAAATGAATTCTGGAAGAAGAAAAAATATTCTCCTAATATCCTGAGAATGCTGAATGCTTTTTCTCCACAAAAATATAGTTATACTGAGACTTGCAGAACTAGGCATTAGGGATTAAACAGGTTTCTGCTGACTGGAGTAGAACACCTAAAGGCCATACAATTGTTACCATGGGAAAACGTGCTCTGAGTACAAAACACATTTATAAGTAAGTTTCTCACAATTGGGCTTGTTATTAAACCTTTCAATTATACCATATACTTAAGACTACAGTTTATTATTTCATAACTTTTTTCTGGTACTTACATTTTTTTTTTAAAAGAACCTAGGACCTCGTATATGGGAAGCTGGCGGTCAACGACTGAGCCACATTGGCTACCCTGAGTTGGTTTTTTGTTTGGTTTACACATACTTGTTGTTTGTCTTTTGTTTGTTTGTTTTAGTAGGCACCAGGAACCGAACCCAGGACCTTCCATGTGAGAAGCAGGTACTCAACAGCTTGAGCCACATCTGCTCCCCAGTACTTATATTAAAAACATATTGTGTTTTCATGTTGTAGCAGCATCCTTTAAAAAACTAAGCATTCTTACAGCTTTAAATATAAATCATCTAAAATGTCTTTCATTTGCCCTCACAGTTATCTTAGTAGAACAAATCAGGATCCAGTATCCCCAGTTCACAAAAATACGCTCGTTACAAAGAATAAAGTGCTTATGTATCTGTCTTACAATTTGTTGACAAAAGTAGGAGTAGGAATCAAAGCACCAGTGCTTCCAAGTTTTATCCACTGACTTACACACTTTGTTTTAGTTATTACCATTGTTCTACCAAAGAAAAAGGGAAACATGAGTTCCTGCAAATGGGCCAAGTACTTACACAAGTACTTACAAAATCAGCTAGTTCTCACAACCACCTTGAGAGAGAGGTATCGTGTCCTATTTACAGATGAGGAAAACCAACATTTCCATGATTGATTTTACACAGAAGTAATGAGTTATGGAGTTCAAGAATTGTTTGTTACCCATGAGCATTATCAGAGGAAGGAATAGTTGAGGACACCAGGAGAAAGGAACCAGAGTCAGAAGACACAGCCTAACCACCAGACCCCTTTCATGTTAAATGATTACAACACGGTTAATAAACGTTTCAAATTAAGTATCATACTTGTTTGTCACTTTTCTTTTTTAATGGAAGTATCTACATGGAGTCCTTATTATCCAAGTTATCATTATCACAATGTGCAGTTACAAAGTTTTACAGTTAAGCAAACCATAATGATACAAAATATCCCCATTTATGGGATTAACTCAAGTATTCCTCCTAGATTAGCTCAAACACTCATCCAGAGATTTAAGTGAATTTCTTTACCAGTTTCCCTGCCGCCCCCTTCATTCTGAAACATTAACAGGACCATCTATACACAATGCAACTCAACCATAAAGTAAAACTGAAATGCAGCTGTATAATGTGTAGAAGTTGACTAAACATTAGAAATCACTAAAATTTACATACAGAGCTATTAATAAATGACACACAGAAGTAAAATGTTGCAATAAATGAAAAGAAAAATTCATTGATAATCTAAGTGCTTCAAAAGAAAGTAAATTGAATATTAAATGATGAAAGAAGATTCTTGGAAAAGCTGATAAGCTCTCAAATATGTCAAATGTGAAATATTACAAATTTTAAGGAAAGTTATGCCAACAACTTTTTTTTTTTAATTTATAATCTCAGAGTACTATTTATACCAAAATTTTGTGAATGCTAAGAGAAAATAAACTTACATTCTTAGTATTTTTCACTTTTCAGGTCTTCCTCACATCTTTTCACTCCTAGTTATCATTGTCCCTGTTTTAGTTGATTACTTTTAAAAGGGTAGCCGTTCTGATTCTAATCATCCTTAGATAATAATAAATGGAAGAATACAGAAATAACTGCACCTACAGAATAAAAAGTGAGTCAAACAGACTACCAGCATCACTTTAACAAATTAATCATAACCAAAAGCTTATCTTACACTAAATTTTAGTTGTGTCTAAAGTGTCAATGCAGTTGGATAAACTGTAACCTCAACTTCAGCAAAATTCAGTTGAAGTCTTTATTTACTAAAAAGAAAAAGAAAGGAATAAATGGGAAAAAGGGAAGAAAAGTCAAGTTGCAGCTCACAAGCATTCTTGAAATATTTTTAAATGTTTCAGTAGAAATGCTTCAGTTCTTGAGCTGATAAAGGAAAAAGCAATGCTAGAACTAAAACATTTCAATGTGTTTTACTGTAGAGCAACAGATAAGGTTCATATGCTTAAACTAACAAGATTAGTGTAAAAATTCTTTTCACTCATTTGCTTAGAATGAGTGAAAACTATCTACTTTCTGCCTAATAAGTCATTGTCCTTAAAAAAAAAAAAAACTAGATAAAAATTGCTTGATTGTCCTCAATAAGTGCAATTTTAATATTTTGCCCAAGGAAGGAAAAAAAAATCATCTGTAAAGAAAGAATCATTTAAATTTTGCGGGTTAAAAAAAAAAAAAATCAATGCATTCATCTCAGCAGCAACCCCCAAAGTCAGGATATATTTTTAAATCTTGTAGCTCTTATTTTATGAGTGGTAAATACATGTTTTGCTTCTTGTTCTGTCCATCAGAGCCTCCCTCTTCCTCCCAAATGTCCTTTGTCTGGTGGGAATTATTTCATGTGGTTTGGCTGGAACAAGTCAACCCCCAACCCAAAGCTTGGTGCATAGAAGCCAGCCTGGGAAGACCAACCCATCCACGAAACACAGGAATGGCTCACAGGCCAGGCAGAATTCTCCCGGGAACTTTTCTACCAGAGCCATCCTAGGAAACTACCTCTGCATTAGGACTGCTAAACTAGAAAGATGTGTCTGGGGACACTGACGGACATCTTGTTCATCAAGCAGGGAACATTCCATCTAGGATAAAGTTAAGTAGAAACCCGCAGAGCCAAGACTTGGGAAGACAGCTAGGAAGGAAGAGGGTTGTGATTATAAGTTTGGACTCTGGATTCATTCTCCAGAAGCCAGTTATTCCCGTGTTTGTCAAGCAAATGAGCCATAAAATCCCCTTTTTGGCTTAAGTTATTTAGAATTGTGCTCCTATGATACATAGCAACAATAAAAACAAAACCCCAACCAACCGTTAATACATGTGATGATTTCTTTGGGCCTCTGTTTTTAAGCAATAAAATAAAATTGGATTAGATAATTCTCTAGGGTTTCCCTCTTGCTGTATACTTCTATTATGTCAGCTGAAACTTTTGTGAACTAAATTTCTAAGTGATTTTAAGCAGTAAAAGGTGCTAGCATATAAGAAAAAATATTTAAGACTCAATGCTTACTTGTTTCTGGTAGGAAGTATCTTTAATTAGGCCCAAGACACTTATTTGTAAGCTCCTTATATAAAACGTTAAAGAATTATTTAAAAAATAAGATCTTTGTGGCAATGTGTTTTTGATTCTGTTAAAACAAATCAGGTTGCTTTTCTCTTCTCAAGATCATCTAACTGAATTTCACCAGTAATCACAATTAGGATTTAAGATTTCATGCGCAGGGTAGTACGAACCATGTGTAGAAATGTGTTTCTCACTGAAATTTCATTTTTGTTAAATGTTTTCTGATGAGCTAAATTCTAATCTCAAGTTAAAATATCAAATTTGCAGCTCCTTAGAAATGGTAAACAATTATACGATACAATCAAATATGAAAAGAATATGCCATTCAAGCACAATAACTGAAAAACAATGTAATAGAAAAATGAAAGCACATTCTAATTTGAAATATCTGAAGCCTTTTTATCACTATTCAGAGTCTGTAAAGATGTCTTTTCAATAAAAGTGCTCTAAAATGGCTCTTCTAAAGAAAACTGTCTCTCTCATTCCTGACTACATCCAGGGTTCTCAGAAGTGTGTCTGGCACACAATAACCATTAAGCATTTGTGGGAGGATGCGGGGAGGCAGCAAAAGGCAGAGTCTAGAAATGGGGGGATGGCAAGGGAAAGGAAAGGACAACTCAGGGAAGAGATAAAGGGAAGGAGCAGCCCTGAGAAACTGAGGGAGGGGTGAACAAGAGCCTGGGGAGGGGGGAAGCTGCTGAGAGCTGGGTAAGGGAGGAAATAGCAGGGAAGCAGAAAGGGAGAAGGAAGGAAAAAACAAAGAGCAAACAGAGAAAGAAGAGAGCTTCCTAAGGACCTGAGTACATATCATACCTGAAAGCTGTAAATCACTCTGCATAGAAATCCTATTTAAAATCTTAATATTCTTACTTGTCTAATGCCAATAAAAGTATTTAGTATATTCATACACTCAATACAATCCATACTGTACATATAACATACATCTAAGTATAAGACCAATAAAATTTAAAATACGTTATTGCATCATTTTTATTACATATTTTAAAGGCTTCATCTTTTAATTTTGGAAGCATGAGACAGTGTATTTAAATTTAAAAGCAATTACTTGCTGAGCACCAATAAATACATCCAGTGGCTAATTTACACATCTTCCCCAACCAGAACAATACTACATTTTCTATTCCCTGTAACAGCAAATCACCATCTCCTTTGTCAAGTAACGTCAGAGCTTTAGTTCTTTTTTTTCTGATTATTTCCCTTGGCTAAATGTGCTTGTTTAAGAGAGCTGTGACCTTCCTTTCTGTCATCTTTGTCTCTGGGTGCCATTTTACTAGAGATATCCTTTGTATTTGTCGCTTTCTTCCTATCTTCCTTGGTTTTGGCACTTTTATCTAGAACCCCCTTCTCCTTTTCTCTGTCCTTTTTACCCTTGGCAGATTCTTTCCTGGATATATCTGAGTCAGCAATTTTCTTATCCTTCCGGTCATCCTCTTTTTCTTTCTTCCCTTTTTTTCTCTCTTCGCTCTTACTTTCCTTCCTTGACTCACGTTTCTCTTTTTCCTTCTTGAGCTCTTCTTTAATGAGTTCTTTAACTTTCAGGTTTTCCAACCAAAGGAAAAAAGGTTTATTGAAAGCATCTCTTAATTCATGTAACAGCAACTTCATGCAAAATTCTTGTCTTTTTATTTATCTCCCCCTACACACGAAATGCTCATTCAAAAAGTGACTTGACTCCACTAGCTTTTAAACTGACTAAAAATAGATGCAAACCTATATAAAATATCAGCTACAAAAGAAATGCTAGAAACTTGCCATCAAATTGTTCAGCTTAAAACAAGGCTGACATGCAATACTATTAAAATGAGACCAACCATAAAGGCAGTGCTTTACCCAAAGTGGTAATGAGTCACATTTCACAACTACAATGACATAATTAAAGGAACACTGAAAACTTAAAGAACAAATTTTCATAACATTTAAGTATTTATATAAAGATTATTAAAATTTTTAGCTCCAACAAAAACTATTTCCTTAAGATACTTATGTTTACCATCCTTGGAAACAAATATTATAATGCATAATGGAATATTAAATACCAATAATTTTCTTAGCTATGTAAGCAAAATATTTCCATGTGAGTATGAAATTTTAATTTAATTATCCAAGTGTTTAAAATGACAAATATAATTCCTTTTCTGCTTATATTTAATATTATGGAATTAGCATTCCTTTAAGTATGTTTCTCTGTTAATTTATGTAGAGCCACTCAGGTCAACACCTAGTTTTTCCATGCTTATATGGGAAACGGCAGTTAAATGGAAAATCGGAAAATACAGATTAATTCCAAATCTCATTAAAGATATTGTTTTCAACTTGCTTTACATAAAGTTTAATAGAACTGCTAGCAAAAAAGCTTTGAATATCACCTTCTGGTACTCTCATTAAGGAAACTATAAGAGAAGCTAGGGGTTTACTGTGTAATGTAGCATTTAAGCAGCAACAAAGAAAATTAAATATTCCATTAATACAATAAAATATGGAAGTTATTTTTGCCCATCACAATCATGTGCAACTCCTAGCACAAATTCCACTCAGAATGAACATTGGTTTGGTGGTGCTCACTAACAAGTATTATATATTTCTAGAGAGTCTAATAAAATTTTGATTTACCAACAAACATATCGAACAGGATGTCTCAATTAATTTAATTTCCTGGTGAGCAACCAGGAAATTCTTCAATTCTTTTTGAAAATTTTAGAGAAATCCTGTAAAAATGCAGAACAGCATTCCTACAGAATCAGCCCTCTATCCCTTCATTCTGTTCAGTGTTGTTTGTACAGAGACACTGCAAAAGAGCGGGATACTTGTGTAATGCTATTAAGATATATTCTCACGCTGTTTTTAAAAAATTAAATCTTTAATGTGTAATTTGCCTCTTGAGGTCCTGAAGTAAAATTGTACTTCATTGACTACTTATTTAATAATTTTTTATGCAAGAATAAAGTGGTGAAAATTCTGTTTTCTTCCCCAAAATTATTCACATGGGATAAAATGTTAAAACATTAAAATTTTCCAAATTTAATTAATTCCAAAATTAAAATATAAATCTCAAATCTTGCAAATCACACAGAACATTGTCAAACTGTTCTTGTGACAAATGGAAAAATGCAGTATGTATAATTTCTTATTACTAAGTAATTAATTTTGAAAATATCTAAGTATCTTATCTCCCACGCTTTTCTAACTTTGTATTCTAGGGGAGACCTTGGTAAAATCAAATATTAATGTGGGTGCATCTGCAGTATATTTACTTGCTTTCTTATTGACAGGAACCAGGAAATTTTAAAACCTCAGAGCAGGTTTTCAAAATGCAAACACTTTCCCTTCACCGATCCTTGGCCAGCTCTGATATGGTTCACCGACAGGGTGGCCAGCATATGATTTGGGTCATTCTGTCCTTTTGTAGATCAAGATGTTCTTTCCAACTCATTGTGAGCACCCTGTATTACTATGGCATTTTGCTGAGGATCAGAAGACTGGGCCTAGATCACTGGAGGACTAGACTGGCTTAGCATGATTCTGTTTCCTAGCTTGCAGAGTGACTTGTATTCAAAAGGAATTAAAATGGCAAAAGCTAAATCCTGGACTTAGAATGAATTAACTTTAAACATATTTCAGAAACAAACAAGTATAAAAATCATTAAAATTGGTTCACTCTACGCTAATTTGAAGAGTAATTCTCACCTGTTAATGTTCGGGAAAAAAAAAATCTACAAGTATACCAAGCACTTGAATTGAACACAAATATTACAAGTTTATAAAGAAAAACATGCACCTCCCCCATGCCTCTTCCAAAAGACAAAATATTTACATAAATGAACAAGAAAAACTAAAAGGGATATAAAGTAAAACTGTAAAGATGTTAGCCTACATATAATGGTTTATAATGATACCAACTTTAATAAGTTAAAATATCAAACACAGCAAATTCTCTATCAATATAATAAATGCAGTGCTCCAGATTAGATTAGAAACATAAGCTTTCATGTTACTGAAAACTACAAGTTTGATTGCACTGGCTTTTACTGTGCTATAAGACTGTCATCAGAGCTTTTGGAGAAATAAAAGCAATCACTAATAAATTCATCTTTTCTCCAGCAGTAATTAAAAAATTCAAACTAAGAAAGGTTTTAAGTAGGAAGGATATGTATAAATTCTTTGTATATATTATAATGATTATTATAATATATATGTTCTTAATATAAAGACAGTTACCCTGTTTTGATAACATGAAAAAGGAAATGACTTAAAATTGACAATTTACAGGCTTAAGACAGAATATTCTTTAGTGAAGTCTTGATAAAACTACTTATGACGTAAGGTGTGCCCAAAACCAAAAAGCAATAATGTTTAGCATTAGTAGCTGTATTTATAAAACATATCCAGAAAATTCCATGCATTTTCAAGCATTAAACTTGATTCACTCTAGACTAATTTGAAAAACAGAAAATACCTTTAGCCTTAGTTTTTCTCTTGGCTACCCCACCGGGTCCTTCTGTTGGTATTTACAAGATGAAAACAAGTTACTGAACAGAAAGTATAAAGGGGATTCAAAACTAAGTCGCTATAAAATAGTTTAAAGTAGGCCTTCTAGTAAACAAATTAATTAAATTCACCATTTAAAACCACTCTTCTTTCAACATATAAGTATGTCTCACTTATATGCCAATTTAAAACCTTACTTTTACCATTTAGGACCAAAAAAAACAGGCATTGTATTCAGCCCATGATTTAGTCAATTCACCATCTGCTGTGTACTTGAAAGAACTGTTGGCTTTAGAAGTACCAATTATTGCTGGGAATGGCATTTCTCTCTCAATTGTGCCTTGATTGTCAGTGTACTTCTGCGCCAGTCACAGATTTTTCAATTCCTAAACACTGGTGGGGAAAGGACCCAAGAACCCAAAGACCTAATTCTTCCCATTCATCACCATCTACAACAGGACAGCATACTTTGAGTTTGAATCTTTGTTTCAATAACTAGTGCCTTTTCTCCCATCATTTCAAATTTTCTTTGAAAAAATGTATTATACAAGCAAGACATACTATGATGTGGGTACATATTAACTCCTTGCTCTTCACCTAAAAGCTTTGCAGTGGTTTTCTATTTACTCTAGTAGCAAATTAAAGTTCTGATGATGGGTTAATTTTGGACTCTCTAACAAATGCCAATACCATATACCTCTCAGTACTCTCTTATTCCAACCAGGCTGTACTTAGCAACCACTCAAATGATCTTCCCAATTCTATCTCCAGCAGACGTTTAAATGTTATTTTATATTCATAAGTGGCAAACTTCCTAAAGTGGCATTCCAAGTTGCCAATCAATTTCTTCCTTACCATCTCAGGGAGGAAGGTAAGGTAATCACTGCTCATCTCCTGTCAGGGGTGCACGAGGTGCAATCTGTCACCCAAGATGCCACCACAAGAAAGCTCCTAAGTTGTTTTACATTTATTCCTACTATATGCTTTTCCCAAAGCATAACTAAACTTCCACCTTCGGTATCAAGTGCTTTTACTCCTATCCTGCTATATTCAAATTACCTTCTATTCCTAAATTCCCTCTTCCCTCTTCATTCACAGCAGACTGTTCCTATCAAACAACATAAATCCATTTGAGAATGTTAACTTAATTTGGTTAGAATAAATTATTTGGTTGAAATGTCACCATCCCCATACTGAAAAAGCAAAAAACAAAGTACTAGAATGTTGTACTCCTGACTACATAACAAAAGAAACATGTGAATTAACTGTCCCATTTGGCTATATTTGTCTAATTAATTACTATACATCCATAACCATTAACTGTGTATAATTATTTTTCTCAGACAAAAGTTGATATTTCCCTTTAACTCTGTGAGAAAGAGGATACCACCACATAATACTGAAATGTCATCTTGGCTCACTCCCCTACTACTGAATAAAATCTCAAAATTATTCTTGTAATACCAACTTTTTAATAAATGGGTACTATCCAATGTGTAAAGGAAATCGGTAAAAAACATTAAAATACCCTTTTTTTGTTGTGAATGTTTCCTCCTGTCTCCTGCATGTTCACACAGGGCAGACCCCACTTTTCCTGTTAAAAAGCAGAATGGAGGGAAACAGACTTCTGCCCCCCATCGTCACCACTGTAAAATAGTCAGTAAGAGCTATACTGATGAAAAGGCTAGGGTAAACTTCTGTCTCAATAAACTGAAATATTAGATTAGGATCAGATCAGTGACAGAGGAAAACAATGAGTATTTCAAACCTCTCCAGTTTGGGTACAAATCCTTAAAGTGATACTAATTTACAATGTGCAAGGCACCATAGAAAATCCTCAAGTATTCATTTCAGCTACCTTTTCTGAACTTCAGAAAAATGTAGTGAATAATTTCTCAGGATATTTGTGTTGATAAGGACTGAGCTAATAATTTCAAAACCACAAGTATCACAGTTAGTCCCTCAGGGAAAGAGAAATCAATTAAGGAGACCCTAAGTAATGATGAAACAAGGAAGGTCAAGAAAATGCACTGCTCTAAAAGCCAAAAGAGCAGCTTTAGAAAGGCAGGCACTAACAGAGGTGAAAGATGAGGACAAGATTTTAACATGAAGATGCAGTCACATTACAACGGAGAGAAAACAAAGGTGGCAAGAAAGGTGCTCAAAAACCTAAGTGCTCATGTGAGGGCTTCCTCAAACATCCTTAGAAGATAATGATCCTACATGGAATGTTCTAAGATTCTGAGGAGGCAGAAAGGGAATGAGGGTTTGAAGGGTTTTATTTGTGTTTATGTTTTGAAGGCCGGAGGAAACACAGGCATGTTCTACAAGAAAAGAAACTGAGTTGGTGAGAAAGGGGAGAAATGATGAGGCCAGATGGAGGACCTGCAGACTTAAGTGGAAAACTTAGCTTTGCAAACTGAAGATGCAAGGTCTGAAAAAATGATGAATGAGAGGAAACAATAATTCTTTTAAAAATATAAAGCAGTAAAGAAAATGTTATAAAGTATAGAGAGAAGATAATGGAACCCTAGTCAGAGTTGAATATCCTAATAAAGCAGAAAGCACAAGTATCTTTAGAGTGGAATAAAATGACCCTGGAAGATTGAAGAGCATTTACATTCAGAACCTGTTAAAGAGAATAACTCTTTCACATAGCGGTCATATAGAATTCAGAGGTTCCATTTGAGTAAACTTATAAAATATTCTTTAATTTTTTTTTAGAAATTTTAAATGTTTAAATAGATGATTTAACAATATCACAGACATGCTTGAAAAAAGGAGGCTGTAAACCCATCAACCTCCTATGATAAGTGGGGAAAGGAAAAACAGAATATAAGAGGATTGAAAGACTGAAAAAATAGGAAGGGATTAGATCCACAAACTGAGTTTGAATGAAGATAAAATGCAGATTCGAATACAAATGAGATATTGAGAAGGATCAGCTGAAGACCTTTGCTAACATAGTTCAGCTTATTGCATGAACTTCAAAATATCCAATAATTTAAACTTTTCACTTATTTAAGCTGCTCTTCAAAAAAAGAAAGAAAAACAATGTATTATTTAAGTAACTGGGAAGTTTTGAGGCACACTGGCCCATCAGAACCAATCCCAGCAAGTATGATCAGCAAAAGTTGAGCTAGACTTTGAATAAGGACTCAAATAAAGCCTATCCCCTGGTTCCCAGTCTCAGAGCATTAATAGCCTAGTCAATATCTCCTCCTAGGTAATATGCGGTTAACTCAACAAATATTAATAAGAGGCAGAGATTTTGACATACTTGCTCCATCAACCAACTTGTGAACATGAACTTTGAATCACCGATTCTTAAAAGTACTCCAAATAGGCATTGTGATCAAAGAAAATTCTACAGTCTAAATCACAGAAATCTTTTCATATGTTTTTAAAACTTAAGTAACTAATCCAAAGTCTTATTTATAAAGGGTAATTGAGTATCTGTTCTCAAAGGTGTAA
>JAQZBX010019048.1:20756-34197 GCA_029593785.1 Cabassous unicinctus
AAAAAAAAAAAAAAAAAAAAGCTGTTCTTGCACATCTGGATGCAACACTGAAGACAGGAAGGTAATTTCTGGAGTAAAGAATCAAGTGTTAAGTGAGAAAGCAGGACCACCCAGCATTCCGTTATGTTCAAGACATCTGAAGGATCCCCAAGCAGCAAGCCAGATACACTTAAATCCAGTACCAAGAACACACTTCTCCAACTGACTTACATTCCACCATGTGTCCTCAAGTCCCAGAGAGAGCCAGGGCTGAAAGAAGTTGAAGTGCAGAAAAGAAATTCCCCAGAATGCCACTTCTGTGTTTCTGTGTCAAATTCAGAGAACCCAGTGCCTTTTTAAAGAGGCAAATTGCAGCGTATCTGAAGGAGCAAGACTGACTCTGGTTTGGATATAATGCCTATTCCACAAAGTCCCTTTGGTTTTTCAAAATTAAAAAAAGCAGAGTAAATAGAGACCATCTTAAAATTCTGTAACTGTATATAAAGATCCAAATGTATAGGGTACAACTCTGAATCTTTTAAATAAGTCCCTAAGTTTAAAAGAAATGGAAAATCACAATAAATCCTCAGAAAATTAAGAATTATAACATATACACTAAATAAAACTTAAGTGAAGTTATTTTGATCAGCTTCAAAATATTTTATACCACAGACTGACAAGCAAACAACTTTTTTTTTTCTTCCTCACTAAAAAAAAGGCTTCGGCACACACAGTTGAAGGAAGTCACAGAAGTCAGGGGTTCATCAGCTACATGCATTTTACCTTCATCAGAGGCTTTTCAAGGGTGCTGGCTAGAGGTGATACTAAATAAATGGTAAATTATCTCACATCCTTGTTTTCTACTTATAAAAATTAGGCATAATTAATTTCTGTACACAAGTGTCATGACAAAAAACAAAGCCTGATAAGATATTAGTGAGTCCAAATACTTTTAGCACACAAACTTAATTATTTGCTTCTCATAAACACCATCTAGAGTTAGTAGCAATGAAGCATTAAGAAATAAGATTGCTTTAAAAATCTCTCTCAGACATTTAGCCAAGTGAGTTTCATAGGGGATGAGGCCTAAGATTGCTTTTAACTTTAAACCTCACGAACTTTGATCTATCACTGCACTCAAATTTAAAGTGAAAGGCACAAAAAATATGGACAAAGACTGAATAAACTTTCAGAAAGCATATTATTAAATCATACTTATTTGTTGCAGAACATTCTACCAAATAGCAGCTTAGCTCAAGCATTTGATGATTTTAAAATCAGACACATTTGACTATAAGAAACATCAACAGAATGAAATATATTTCCTTAATAGTTAGGGACAAACTAGAATTTTTAACAGCCATTTAAGCTTTAGGAGAGTACTACTCAATGTATAATATGTATGTCCAAGTACTTATAGAATAATGTTTTTTAAAAAAATTAAGATCAACAAATTGGACGGTCTTCCCTGGCACATGGAAAATAATGAGTAGAGGGGGAAGCTGATGTAAATCCTATGTTCTGATTTGAGACTTTTACTTTCAGACTATTGTTTTGATGGTCTATAAGAGTGATTTCTAACAAAAGAAGTTAAATTTGTCATAATTCCCCTCAGAACAAAGGGAATAATAATCTAGTTACCATAAGTAATTTGATTAAATGTATAAAACATTGAATATTTGAGAAGCAGTATTATAGTTAAATAAGATGTTAAAATGCAAACATTTTCACATTTTAAGCTCTATAAAAAACCAAAGCTAAGCGAAGTTTGATAGAAGCTCAAAAAGATTTAAAAACATGAACCACCATTCCTTCAAAGAATGATAGAAACCAAAAGATCTTAGAGGTTTATTTCCTTTCATGCTCTGAAAGCTTTGCTTGGGGAGGGGTTGGGGTGGGAGACAAAAAAAAAAAAGAAATTTCATTTTTAAAAATGCATCATACATGGTTAATACAGTTGCTTTTGCTATTATTAGAGCAAACTCATTTTAAAGGAATTCATTCAAAGATGTTTTTAAAATATTTCCAAATGTGTTTACAGCAAAGGCTTTCTATTGAGAAAATTGTATTCTCCTAAAAAGAATTAGCACTTTAATAAATTTAATTTACAAATCTAAAGATCACATCATATCTAAACCATGATTTGATAGCCAATTAATAAGAAAATGCAGGAAAAAATGAAAAAAGACTGTTACTTAGGATGAATAATTTTAATATGTACAACATTATTAAAGATACATATTCACACTTTCCCTCTTGTGTAAAGGGCCTACTCTAAAAAATATATGAATTACTTTCTCTGGACGTATATTTGGAAATCAAATTTAAAATTTTGCTTTCATAGATGAAAATATTCGGGCATACTACTATCTGCATACAATAATTTAACTACCCTAAGGCAAAACCATGGGTTTATTTTCAAATTATTTTAAAAGCACCATTAATACAGAATTTTACATTGTAATTCATATTAACCCATCTGACAAATCAATTAACCTAAACAAATTACAATAAAAATATCAAGTTTTTAAGAATCATTTTACATATCAGTTATGTTAAAGATCAACAGAGAAGCACTTACGAATCATGCCAGTAATACTTTTATAGTCAAGTCCATTATAATCATCTTAATTAATAGTGTGTTAGAAAGACAAGTATCAAGGATTAACCACAAAACAATGTGCTACAGTTAAGTTCCAAAATTTAGTTCAGTGAATACATAAGTTGAAACAAAATGATACAGAAACCGATTATACCACCACGAACATCATTCTCAATGTACTATAAGAATGAGCAATGGCAGTTTCTTCACTAAACTTGGGGGTAGCGGAAGAGGGGACTAAGCAAGTGAAGAAGCTCACACGGTTGACTTTTATTGTAAGAGCACAACTGTCCCACTGCAACTTAAGCCCTGGAGAAGCAAAGGGAAAAAAGAAAAGGGAAACTGCTTCGGGTTTTCATAAGCCAATGACTTCAGTCCCTGAATCAAAGTTACTGATTATGTAAATCCAAAATGACGCAAGTCTTTCCCTGAACCCCTTCATTCTGTGACGTACCATCAACACCTTCTGCAGTTTCGCTTTCTTCCTCTTCTTCTTCTAGCATTTCAAAAGGAGTCATTATATCATAGAGAAATGAGAGGAAACCATAAAACCAATCAGAACTTTCCTCTGCTAAAATATTAAGGACTTCCTCAAGAGAATCAATATTTTCATTACTGCCATCTTTGGTCAAGCCTACATAAGGATAAAGGAAGAGAGAGAGAAAATAAGGAAAGCAGTTAGGAGGAAAAAAGAAGTTGGGGAGGAGTGATCTCAAAAGGGATGTGCATCATGGATACAGAGGTTTACAGAAAAGATATTTAGGAAAATAAAGAAATCAATCGATTAAGATACACGTCTTACAATCAACTCTTAATCATGTATTCTAAAGGAAAGTGACCATTTGAACAATCCGAGCTATTTCTACCAGTCCCTCATCAGGTTTTAACTTTTTCTCATTAGAGAATCTTGAGTTGAAAAGTTAACAAAATTATATCAGCCAAAATTGGCTGACCTTAATAGGAAGAGTGAATAAAAGCAGTTTGGGGGGGGTGGGGGGGGAGAGATAAATACTTCTGAGAACTTCAAGATTGTCTCATTTACCGAGATATTATCAAGAGTTCATTATATAAACATTTACATACATCAATGAATATTCGCTGAAATCAGAAAACTTATTTCCTCAACTTTTTCCTCTAGGGACCTTGAATCTCTGGAGTTAATAAGACTTACCAAGACAAGAGTTTATAGCATCAATAGATGGACATAAATGTACTCAAACTATGTAACTCAGGCAATTAACTTAAATTTTCACACTGAAAAATGTTAGCTCTATAAAGCTCCCTCTGGCAACTGACTCATTAGGCCTGTAATTTTAGCCAATAGTAAAAGCCAGTAATTAATAATTCACTCTGCCTTGCTGATACGAAGTTTCATTAAGGCCTTAGCTAGTTATTCACAATCATTCCAAACCACATTTCCTGTCAAACCATAAAATTAGTTTCTATACAAAGACCCAACTCATTACTTTTAAATTCTGGTCAGGAAAACAGGCCCACATGATAAATAGAAATCAAAGTATATATGTTGTTGTTAGCATCTGGTTTTTTTTTTTCAGTGAAGAACTGGCTTTGGGTGGGAAAGTTCTCTTGGCTCCAGGAGCTATCAAACTCCACGAACACTGCCAGAGTTACACACTTGAGGCCTGATAATTTTGAGGAGGTAAAAACAGGAAGGAGACTCTAGCTGTAAGACATGGGAACATCCATGACCAAAGGGTTTTCAGATTATGGCCACCTAATTCAAGCATTTCAAGTTTTAGCAATGCACCACTTCTCCAAGTAGCAAGTAGTATAACTAATCTCCAAGTAGCATAGCAACCACATTTGGAAGGTAGGGATAATAAGACAATTAGTATAAATATGAATGTTTCAGTGAATTCCCTCCGCTTTAGTCAACAGAAGAACTACATCATGTCATTCTTCATGAATTTGAAAAACAATTTGTGCTCTTCATTAAAAACACAAATTGGAGCTATTTAAATGATTTTCTGACAAGCCCAGAGTGTCTTTTCACTGGATTTAACTGTTGACAAGTGCTATGAGCAGAAGAGATCTATATTCACACTCAAGTCTTCAAGTGAATAATGTTTCTTCTTCCCACCTTAAAACACTACAACTTTATATTTAGAACATATTTTTCCCACTTTCCAATATATCCTAAAGTACTTCCAAGTACTGACTATATAAAAAGTAAAACTAAAACACCACTGCCTGCCAGTATGACAGGCTGACGTGCACAACAAATACGTACAAGTTTTAAAGACAACTGTTTAGCCAACCACACAACCTTCCTGTGGTTCCTAAGACAAAGACACTAGTCATGAAGAAGAGATATTCTGTGACAAGCTACTTCTTAACCCCTGAGAAAAGGCCCATCCAAAGAGTTGGGTGTTAAAGCCCTTGGCTGAGCAAGGTCCAGTCCTCTCCTCCCTTCAGCTCCCTTTGGCATCCACCCCATCTACAAATGTTTACCAAGGTCTGGTCGTTGCTAGCTGGCTTCCTCTTTGCTCTCCAGCCATATCTGACATGGTACTAACTAGGTGCTAGTCATAGGAAAAAAGGACAACCATGTAATTCTTAGTGGTGTTAATTCTAAGATGATGTTACTCTTGGCCTTGAGTCCTGTTGATTTTATCTGGAAAACAAGTTTTCAAAGAATATATTTTCAAACAATGTCGTTTTTAATAATCAAAATTTAAATCAATGATACTTTGGATACATTGGCCACTAACTAGGAAGCTCTATAATTGAGAAAAGGCTGAGCATATTTTGAAAGTATATCACAGAGCATTGGCCAGAAATAATAAAATTAATGATGACCATTGACTTTGATTTATTCAACACATACTTATTTCTCTATATATATATATTTCACAAGAAAAGCCACAAAATATAAAAGAAATGTAAATATGTGTATATTTCCCCAAATTGAAAAGATTTACATATACGCAGATTTAAGAATCTAGAAAAAAAAATTTATGAACAAAATGTGAAACCTATGAAAGTTCAACATATCTTAAACATTACTAGAGCTGCCATGCCAATCTCTCTCCTCCCTCCCTCCCTCTTGACTCCCTCTGCTTTAACTCAAAGTCTTACTGTGGACCACCCCTCCAGTGCATACTCACAGGGTCTGCGTACTATTTTTCGGTCTACACTCACTGAATTTCCTTTCCCTTATCATCTCTCTATGGGTGATGCCTCTGCACTCCAATCATGTAACAGGACCTGTCTTTGTAACCACGTGCCAGTAATAAAGGCACAACTAAGCTACAAAAATATCAAAAACCAGAAAGAACTCTGGTCATAAAATTCAATTCAAGATAAGGATGAATTTCATGCAGAAAATTTGAACACTATAGAAGCGATAAATGAGTCTGACAGTTCACCTCTGGTTTGTTTCATCTTTATTAAAGCCACAAGGCAACTGTGAAACAGCACATATATATGGGAAAATAGTTCCCTTATTTTAGCCTCAAACATGCATTTGAGAGGCCAATTATCAAATGAACACCAGGCTTCACCAAATTTGATTCTAACTCAGAGTACATAATTCTTCTGAAAGGAATGAGTTATGATTTGCCCATACCATGCATGTGTCTACCTGCAAATGGCAATTTTCAAAGTTATAACTAATTAACCTTTTAATGACTGATGAAAAAGCTTTAAGAGAATAAACTCCTGATATCTAAAATACAACCTTATACTTTTTAATGGATGACATTTCCTGTCTGACAGACCAGTAAGCTGATGTTAAGCAAAAAAAAAAAAAAATTCCCCAATAAAACAAAGTAGATAAAAAATTATACTGTTTCTGAAAATGAGGGAACCTGGTCCACATGAAGTTATCTTTAATAAAATAAGCTTCACTAATAGTCAACACATTGAATAAGATGTTAAGCTCTTTATTAATAAAAGAACACGCTTGGCTATAATAAACTTCAGAGATGAGTTGTACAAAAAAATTGATATTCTATTTCAGAATTCATCATTTAAAGTTACAAAGTAATATAACTGAGTGCTTAACTATTTATAGGCAAGTACATTAGAGTCATTCTGGTATGCTAAGTTCTACATAATTTCATTTCTTCCACATGCCTAGTATTATTCTTCTCGGGCTGTAAATTATTTATAAAAACTCAATTTTAGATATGAAATGAAAGAATTACATAGAAAATTCTATGAAGGTTAAGCCAGGAAAATAAATTTCAAGGACAGTCAGCTTCTACTGTTAAGTAGCGAACACCAATTCCCACTGAGCAGTAATAAGAAAGCATAAACTAAGATCAAAATTAAGAAACTATACTACATCTTAACACAACTGAAACCCTATTTTCATATTTAGAACTTATTGTTTTATAAGGAGGTGAGAGTAACCTAGGGAAAACAATTTCATTGGTTATAGATGTGGTTTCTCCAAGTTTTTTCACATCCATAAAATAAACACGAGATACTGGGTCTAGAAAAGAGGTTCTTAACCAGGGGTCCACGGACAAATATTTCAGAGGGTCCATGAGCTTGAACTGAAATTCAAAAAAACATTATTCTTGTGGGACGTGTTGGTGCAGGTGTGATATATTTATTAAATAATACACAGCATAGTGAGGACTGAGTAAGAGGTCCATGGTTTTCACTTGATTGGCAAAGGGGTCCGTGGAACAAAAAAGGTTAAGAACCCCTGGTCTAGAAGAATTTCTTTGAGTCATTGTTTTGAAAAGCTGTTCATTATTTTTTTTAAAGACTTCAATATAAAAAGTTTTAATACATAAGATGCTACATACTAAAGCAAAAAAAAATGATGATGCTTATTAAGCAGAAATACATATCTTACTAGGTCAGATTATATGAAATTTGCAAATTAAAATTAGTAAGATCCTTTCTCGTAACAGCATTTTAAGACCAATAAGGGAAAACCACATCTTCTTTTATTACAAGCAACATCTCAATGATAAAGACAGGTAATTCTGGTGTAGAAGGAAAAGGGTCCAAAACTTCCCAAATAAGGAAACCCAGTCAAAAAACCACTAGTAGTTCATATTTTAATGTATATGCACAGGACATTTTAAGATATTGATGAGCACTATTTTATTTCTAAACGAATTTATGTAAGAAATTTTAAGGCTTTAGAAATGTACACTTTTAAATGTAAGTGAATTGTTTAATGCTACTAAAGAATGGCTGTAATTATGATATTTTAAAACAGACTAGGACATTGTCTATATATTCAAATAATAAGTTCAAGAGACATAAATCCCAGAAATATGAAATTATCATACTTTTTAAAAACTAATGTGCAAGGGCTGTATGCTTACCCATTTCTAAAAGTAAATTAAAATATGAGAGCTTATGGGGAAAATTTTAAGCCATTTAACATCTCAACAAGAACGAAATATATGGTTTAAGTGGGAAAATATATCTTGAATAAAATACATACTGATACATATAGATATTATTAAAGTAAAAGACTCTAATCCCCAGAACTTTACCACCACTAATAAAAAATAAATAAAACGTGTACTTGCCTAATAAAACTTTTGCATCATCCACATCAAAATCCCCATCGCCATCAGCATCATAGACTCCTAGCTTTCCTATAACAGGGGAGGAATGATGGGTGTGGGAACAAAAGGGAAAACAAATTTAATAACCTATTATCACTTATTGCAGGGCTGCCTATTAGTCATAAAAGCTACCAATCAATGTCATTCTTTGCTCTTTCAATGTGGCAAAGCATTGCCACGTGACTATCTTACCTACAAATGATGGGACTTCACTTAGAGGTTCAGGGAATTTTCAGCTAACAAATTCTAAGAACTACTAACAGATAGTTTTCCATAAAGGTTTAACAATATCTGATCTATCACTTCAGAATGATGTTTTATTACACTGTTAAAAATACTTTAGGTAAAATTTTCAACACATATAAGAAACAATATTGATCCATTTCTAACAGCTAAATGAAAACATAATGTTTCCAAAGTATGACCGTTCCTCATACCATCAATACCTGAAACAAAATGAACACGCAACCAAGGCTCAAATAAAGACTAAAAATAAATAACATAAGAGAGAAAGTACTAAAAATGAGAGTTAATTTTATACTTTATAATAATGATTTAAACAGAAACACCATGAATCAACCTTTTTAAAAAAAAGAAGTAAGACCATTCTGGAAATAAAGTATGTAAAACTGGAGGCGGCTTCCTGAAATAACAAAGGAAAACTTATAGTTATCCTACTTAAGAATTTAATTAGCACTGGCCACCTATTAGTAAGAAAAAAATTAATAAGGCTTAAAAAGATATGCTGAAAAGGCAATACTATACCAAGGCTTTTTACTCTTCAAATACAGCAAATGTATGTTTTCAAGGCTTTAATGTTTTATCATTTAGAAGCACTGTATATTTAGCATTTTAAATATGAGTCAAATACATTCCATTCCCTAAAAAGTCATCCTAAAATCAACATGATTTATAATTCATCACTGGACAATGACTGTGAAGAAACAATATACAGCAAAATTTTAAACAGCATTCACAAACAAAGCACAAGTAATAAACAATGAGTTGGCAGTATTGTCCCCATTTCTTTAATAAAAAGTAAATAACAAGATTTCATCATTAAAAAAATTTTTTTAAATAAAATTAAAATATAAATAAAAATAAAAAGATTGCATCAATACCAGCAGGACTTTTGGAGAAGAAAAGCCTCCAAAAGCCCTTGTTTTATACTTAGGAAAATGGTTAACTTGCTATTTACAAAGCACTTTCACAATTGAAAGAAAAGAGGAAGGGAAAAAAAAAGAAGGGAGCCAAAGCTATCATTTCTACTGTTAAGAAATGTAAATGAAAATACTGATCTGCAGGTCAAGGCTATACACAATAAAGAGCTAAAATAACATTTAAAAAGATATAAAATACTATGCTTGCTGACAAACTTGTAAGGGAAACTTGGTCCCACCACATACATTCTCTAATGTAAATGATAACTAAGTTAATAGAAGGGAGGTTTTAGAAACTAACACAAATATACTTAAAATGCATCTCCAAGCCTACCTTGAAGTACCTCTGATAAGTTATAACGGAAGTCCTTTGCTTTGGCTGCGTGCATGTAAAAAACATGAGAATTGTTACTTGTGCTTAAATGAACAAATATTTCAGATGCTTCTTTTGTTTAATATACTTTCCCTAGGAACATATCATGTTAAGTCAATAAAAGCACAAATCTACTCAGAAGTTGGTCTCCAAAATAAAATTTTTCCTCGATAGCCTAACACTCTATCAGAGACAATTTCGTTAAAAGTAATAAAAATGAAAAACTTCAATGAAAGATTACATGTAAGCCTGTTTTGATTGTCTTTTTATTTTCTCCCTCTCTCAGAAGATGGCTACAATCTAACAACTGATGCAAGAATCTAGGAGGTTCAATGGAAGGGAAAGTATCTATAATTATATGCAAAATTGTACATGAAGACGTGTGCATTTTTTCCAGGGACAGAGTTCATATATTAAAATTAGATTATTAAGGAGGAATGCCATTATTTATAATAGTCAGAAAGTGAAAACAATCCAAATGGCCATCAACTGATGAATCGATAAATAAAATGTGGTGTATCCATATAGTGGAATATTGTTCAACCATAAAAGGGAATGAAGTACTGATATATGGTACAGCATAGATGAAGCTTCAAAACATGATGCTAAGGGTGGGGGTGGGGAGATGGACTCAAAGACCACATACTGCATGATTCCATTTATACAAAATGTTGAGACTAGACAAAACCACACAAACAGAAAGTAAACTAGTGGTTGCCAGGGGTTGGAAGAAAGGGAGAATTGGATTGATTGCTAAACCACTAAACTGCACACTTTAAAATGGTTAAAATAGTGAATTTTATCTCAGTTAAAAAAGAAAGATTTCTGGTGAGTTGAAAAGAAAAAAAAATGGGGGGCAGGATGTGACTCCAAAAAAGACAAAAAATGATTAATGCAAAGAATCATGAAAAATCACAGAGATTACAGGGAGGGAAAGGAAAAAAAGAGGATAAAGAGGGATATATCAGAAGAACCTCCGTTCAGCATACAAACCCTACCTACCCTTACACACATGCCCATACCCACAGAGAAATTGGGGGGTGTCCTTTGAAAAGATCTCTAAGGCAGGGTTTTGCAAATTGTGTGTAAATGACCCTTTAGTGGGTCCTTAAACAAATTCAGCAGCCTATGACCAGCATTTTAAAAATTTGTAATATACCAAAATATTGGTGAGAGTGGGCACTTTTCTCAGTATAAAATAACACGCAATAGAAATTTTTTACTCCAGGTGATGCTTTTACAAAGTTCAAAAGTCACTGCTCTAAGATAACCCTGCTAACAACCCCTCTTCTTCCCACTTGTTGAGAACCAAGAAAGGCTACAGAAATTAACAGCACCAAAAAGACAACAATAAATACTTCCGATTACTAAGGGTATGCCACCACTTCCACAAATTCACACAAAAAGCACAATCAAAGTTCTTACCTACGGCTCTGGCCCAATCAAGGTGGAGTAAGGATTTGAACAACCAGCAAGAACTGGCAGAAACATCTTTCCCAAAGCTTCAGAAAACAGTTAAAGGATTACAGTAACAGGGCGAGCACTGAATCAAGGAAAAAGCGGTAGGATCTCCTGGCACCCTGGCTGACCCCTCCACCCCCTCACCAGCTCAGGGAGAAGCCGGCCTGCGCTCCCAGGTTGGGTTTCTGATCTTGGTTCCCAGGAAGGAGAACAACTCTCATGGATAATGGAAGCGTCTGTCTAGTCCAGGGTTTCTTAACCTTTTTTGTTTCACGGACCCCCTTTGCCAGTCAGGTGAAAACCATGGAACCATTCTCAGTATGGAGCAGCAGATAGTTTTATGACACTCAACACTGGCATCTCTTTCAACTAAATTTTAGGATTATTCAAAATTATGTTTTACAGCTTTCCCATAATTTCAATACCTGATAACCTAACACAGTTCAACATCTGTTAAAACAGTCATTTTGGCAAACATTTAGAGATTCAAGTTTTCCCATGGTGTCATAAAACCATCTCTGCCATCCTTACCAACCTTTTTGCAGGCAGTTATCGACTACACTCAGAACAAACTGCATCAAAATAAAAATCATACTAATTCCACATTGTACTGTGTATTATTTAATAAATATATCATACCTACACCAATACATCCCGAGTGTTTTTAAATGCATAAAATAAAATTACAAAGGAAATCAGTTGCATATATTGAAATATGGTTACTAAAATAAAACACATGATATAATACTATACATATGTGCTTCTTTATACATATGTTTAATCTTAACACATTATATAATAATCCAATACATCAAAAAATATAGGAAAGTTAAAGTTAAATTTTATTTTTTAAAGACATGTCAATGAGCAGACTATTGTTGCTTATCTTGAAGAAGAACATTAAACTGTGGTGTAGTATTTGACAAGGCAACACGCATATCACATTGGACATCAAATTGAGTCAATTTTTTCAATTCAAGCTCACGGACACCCTCTGAAATCTTTCCACAGACCCCTCGGGAGTCTGTGGACCCCTAGTTAAGAACCCCTGGTCTTTGATGGTGGCCTGACGGAATGACCCAGGATATCTGTCACAAGCTAATTGTCCCAGAACTTGCCCTTCCTGTAGAAGGCAGCTCACCAGACTCTCCCAGGGAAGGCTGTGGGACAGCAGTCTTAGGTGCCTGAGGCAAGGGATTGGTGGCTGTCCTTGAGGAAACTGTTTCCTAGGAAAGAAGGGACACTCTGTGTAAACAGGGGAATTCCTAGGGCCACAAGCACATGCCCAAGCCAAGATGCATGCACAGAAAGGATCAGGGAGGCTCCTACGCTTTGACTTGGAACTATTCTCCAAACTCATTGTATGGATAAGCTATGAAGGAGAGCCCTGGCACAGGTCATCTACAAAGACTGGAAAGGTGCTTTTCCTACTTCTTTTTTATTTTTATTTTTTATTTTGTTAGCTCCTGGCATTCAAGGAAAGTTCTGTTATATAGCTGGATACAAGCTTAAGGAATAAATGCCTCAGAGTCTAAATTCCAGTGATAACACACTAAAATATCAAAATATGCAGGTTTCAACAAAAGATTACAAAACAGGAAGTGACAGCCCAGGCAAAGGAGACGATTAAAGCATCAATGAGGAAGACCAGACTTGGAACATCCCAGGCAAAGACTTTTAAAAAACAGCTGTAAATACGCTCAGAGTCAAAGTAAAACCTAGACAAAGAACTACGGAAATCAGGAAAACGACAGAGGAACACAAAGAACACCAATAGAGAGATGGAAATTATGAAAAGAAACCAAACAGAGCTGAAGACAATAGTAACAGAAATTAAAAATGCCCCAGAGGGAAGAGCTATGGCCTAGAGTGGACTTACTGGTATTCTGTTATAGACATATTGTGATTCAAGCAATGGAAGAAATTACAACATTAATGTGGAGCCAGTGGCCACTGGACTCTCTGGGGGCAAGAAGAGGGAAAAGCAGTTGTAATACAGGGGCTTTTTCAGGACTTGGAAATTATCCTGAGTGACATTGCAATGACAGATACAGGCCATTTTACATCAGCATATAACATGCAGAACTATGTGGGAGAGTGTGTGGTCTACAATGTGAACTATGGTCCATGCTTAGTGGCAAAGCCCCAGGATATGTATATCCATTGCAGGTGATGTGCCACACTAATGAAGGATGTTTATGTGGGAGGTTGTGGGAGGAGTGGGAGGTGGGGCATATGGGAAGCCCTGTAATTTTTGTGTAACATTTATGTAATCTAAGTATCTTTAAAAAAAAAAAAAAAAATT
>JAQZBX010019049.1:0-34078 GCA_029593785.1 Cabassous unicinctus
ATAGTATTCTACTACTTATTGTCACTTTTCTTATAATAAATCTGAATGGAATTTTGACCTCAAAACTTTTCTGTTGCTAAGTTTTATTTGAATTCAGAATTAGTTCAGAATTCAGGCTTGGTTCAGATAGCTTTTATAAATTTACCTAGTTCCCTGTTCTGTTGATTTCATGTAATATTAAAATGGGAATCCCCTATATATTCTCTGTAACATTTGTGTAATCTAAGAATTTTTTAAAAAATAAAAAAATGAAAAGAAAAAAATATGTATATATGGTGACTTTGTTTTCTGAGATGTTCTGACTCTTTTTCCCTCCTTCACTTTTATTCATATCTTCTTTTTCTTAATTCTCTGTTGTCCATGTCCGACTCAATTCTGATTCCACTTCTAGCAGTTTCCCTGCAATGTGAGCCTCTGTCCAGAAGGAAGACTTGTCAGATTAGTTTCAAGAGTTCAGAAGGTTTCCTAGGGCCAGTCCCTTTAGACTTAGCTCAGGGCCCTTGCAGTCATCCACATATTAGAGTGAGCAAAACTTCTCCCAATTCTCCTTCTATTCTCAATTTGATTTCCAGTGAATACTTGTTAGATATTTGAGGATTCTTTCATTGTCAGTCCTGTCATTTGCTGTGTTGCTTCCCTTTCCTTTCTTCTGATAGCATGCAGGTTTTCTGAATATTGGTAATTTTTCCTCACTTACTTGTATTTTTAGGGTCATGAGAATTACAGCTCACCAAGTTGGGTTGGAAATAGTGTCCATGTGCTTTCTTTCTTATTTTTCTGCATATTTTATGTAGGGATTTGAGAATATCCAAAATCTATCCTGCAACCACCACTGTATTCTCCCAGATCATTTTCATTTTTTAAGGAAGAAAGTGTGACAATCATGGTTGATGCTCTTGTTCTTCACCAAATCCATCCTTAAAATAATCACTACTGGAAATTGCTGATACTAAAACACATATATATCTACATATATATGTATATTTGTATATTATGTATATATATCTAAGCTGTAGTGTTCTTTAAATTAATATTTCACCTGTTTTCTTTTTTCTGTAAGTAGCTTTTTCATTCACCAATATATTGAAGATATATCCAGGGCAAAAAAAATAGAATAAATTTATTTTAATTGATGTATGAACATACCACAATATATTGTTTTCAAATTTAATATAACAAGCAATGAAATAAGCAAGTCTCTCCATACACAAGAATTAGAGTTACTTCAAATAGTTAAATTAATCTAGCATTGGGGAAAATTATTTTTTACATTTTAGTGTAAATTCATATCCTCAGGCACTTTTTTGCCAAAATTTTGGATGTAGAATGGTAACAAAATGTTTATGTGCATTTAACTCATTACTAGTGATTTGAGCATTATCTTTATTGGTGATTTTGTGTTTCTTCTTTAGCAGTGAATATCCCTTTTTTCTTTTACTATTTTTTTTTATAATTTGAAGTATATCATTTTATAAATATATAATAATATTTTGTAAGTATATGAGTTATGAGAAATATTCTCCCAGTTTTGTTACGTCTTTTAAAAACATGTTTATTGCCTTTATGCTCTCAAGTGCTCAAAGTCTAGGAAGGGAGATAGATATGTAAGTAAATACATTAAAATATACTGTGAAAATATAACAAATGGAACAATATAAGGCAAAGAGTGGGCTGAATGGAAGGGTTATTAATTCTGTATGTTTTTGTTTGTTTGAATGTTTGCTTTTGACAAGTATGATACCCTGGAAGTTTCTTCTGAGCTGGGTTTTCACAGAAGATAACAGATAATCAGACGGACAATAGGATAAAATTCATTCCAGACAGAGCGTTTAGAAAGGCACAAATTTTCAAATATCACAGTGTATTCAATGACTGAAAATCATTGATTTTCCTGGAACACTACTTTTGAGGCAAGAATGAGAGAAAAATATAGCAAAGTAGTAAGCCACCTAAGTAATTGCCGCTTTCTTCTGTAAGTAATAATGCATTTACTCAACTGCAGAGGTGACTCCAAAGAGAAATCCATACATTCAAGGCACAGTGACCAAAGATTATAACAAGTTTTAGTTATGTTCAGGCAACAGTTAAATCTAAGACTGTCCAATCAACTAATCCAAAACTAACCTTGTCAAATTTCCTTCCAAATCAGATTTTTTAAATTGTCCCTTTTTTAGTTGATACATTCTCCCAAGTCAAAAACTCAGGAGTTCATCTCCTGAGTTTCCTGTTTCACTCATTCCCTACATTTATCAAGGCCCATTCTCTCATCCCAATTCCCACTGCCACTCTCTTACTTAGGCCCTCAGTATTTCTGACCTGAACTTTTCTTACAAATGTTGCATTGGTCTTTTTTGGTTCTATTTTACTCATCTTTATACAGCTGTCAAAATAATATTTAAAAATTAAAGTCTGCTTCTTTGCTAAGATGAGGCCTCCAACCACCATCCAGTTTTTATTAGGCAGAGAACATCTAGGTAGGCCCACATTATGATTCTCAACCCGAAGGAGCAAATTCCTCTTCCACTGCCCTACAACAGGTAGTCCTGCCTTTTCTTTCTTTAGCCGTAAGAGTGGATCTGCTCCCTGTAGTTACTTTTGTTTATGTTCTTTAATATCCTTTCTTTGCTCCACTATCCTTTAAACATCTATATAGGAATTCCCTCTATTAAGTTCTCTCTTTATAAAATACTTATCATGGTTTCTAGATTCTGGTTTTTGTTTGTTTGTTTGTTTGTTTTCTGGTCTGGACCCTGGCTAATAGAGCTTGTGTTAATTGTATAAAGTTAGAACCAAAACATAATCATTATCTGAAAACCAGTAAGACCTTCATCCTAGTTTTCAAGGGCATGGAAACATAACAATATTATAGAGGTGTACATTCTACTTTGCAGACCAATACTGCTTTACTTTTCCTCCCAAATTCCAGAGAAAATAATCACACAGAAATTTAGAAGAAATATGCCATCCATACCTGGATATGAACAAAAACTAAGGGGAAGTAGATATCTTCTGAGTCAGAAATGTGCTGGGACAACTAAATCTTTGATTTAATTAGACCTTGTCTACCTGAGATGATTTGAAACTCTGAGGCTGAGTGAGATTATCATGTAAAGCTGCCTCTCTAAAGACTGACTCCTGGAATTATTGAATCTCCCACTGAGCCAATCATTTGGGGCTGGGCAAGGCAGGGAAATTGAAAAAAAAAATTGAATAGCTAAAACAAGAGTCTGACGATAATATGTTACTAAATATTGCTGGCTCTTGCAGACAAATTCTGAGTCTCTTTCCTTCACTATTACTAAGTTCACGTCTTCCTAGACTGGAGTTACTTGAATTAACTATGTAAAGATAAAGTCAAGTGTTTATTCAACATCCTACATATTTACCAGGCTTTTCTAAAGTATCATTCCTGTCCTGCATCCAAAATCAAAACTCTATTAGTTGTTCTGACCCACTCAAGAATATATTTTTGTGTATGAGTTGTATTAACCATAGTAGGTTGCAAGCCCATTGAGGGCAAGTTGCGCAGCACCTTTTTTATCTCTCTATACATCACAGCAGGATTTTTTTTTTTATTATGGTTATACAACCTACATCAGAATGATCTCTGTACCTGTTTAAAATGAAGACTGTACAACTCCATCCAGAAATACTGAACCAACATTTCCGGGGATGGAGCCCAGAAATTTGTATTTAACAAGGATAATACATAATAATTATTCCCAATAAAACTTGAGAACAACTGCCTCAGAGCCCTTACCACAATGCCTCCAAACATGAGACATTTAATGAATGTGTGCTAAATTGCATGAATGGATAGGAGTATAATCAATGTCTCTAAAATATTCCTTAACATTAAAAACCAGATTTTCTAATGAATTGAATATATTGACCTTCATTTCAGTCAAGGATATTATCCATAAACCAAAATGAATATAAATATATTACATTCAAAAGACCAAAGCTGAGTTAAAATATAGAATAAATTTGATAAGCAGTTTTCTTCAACAATTTTCAGTATTTGTGAACTATGTTTATATAAATAACTTATTATTTCATGTAGTGAAGACCTGACTGTGGATTTTTTGCATAAATTTAATGTACTATTTTGAGTGAAAATTAATAAGCCAGAAGTAATTATTGAATGCTAATTGTTAAACTGTAGTATAAAGCACTGAATGTAAGGATATAATTTTCTGGATTAATTTGTAATGTCTCAATTTTAAAAGAGATACATTAGCATAATATGCATTACTTGGGGGCAGTTTTTGATTGATTATATTTGACTTCTTTAATTTCCTTATAATGTTAATGTTTCATGCTGATTTTAGAATAAAAATAATTATATTAATAAGTAATATATAAATTAATTCTAGTTCTTTGGTTATAACTTTGTAAAATAATATGGATTTTGTATCATAACATTTTTCAGAGTAATTAATAGCCTTAAGATACTACAATACAAGTATATTCTATGGAATCTTTTTTTCCCCTTAAATCTAAACTATATTATGGAATTTGTATGGGAGTAGTATGACACTTACTTAATACAAATTTTGAGCTTCAAATTAAATTGGAGTCAACGATGACTTCTTCATATTTCCAACCCCATATTTATCTTTACTTTAAAGTTAACCCCATAGTTCTTCAATCACCCATTATTTTATTTATTTATTCATTCATTCAATAAATATTTATTTAGTACATATATGGTGCTAGTCATGCTACAAATTTCTGCCTCTGGGGCATACATATGAGTAATCAGGAAATTAGAATGCAGTATAAAAGTTTTATTTGGGGTAAAGCAGATCTTATGGGCGCGTATAGGAAAGATATCTAATCCAGCCTTAGGGATTCAGGAACGCTTCTAAAAGGAATTGAAATTTAATCTGATATCTGAGGAAACACTTTTTAATGGGATCATGAGTAGCCAGGGGAGAAATCACTACAGGAAGTGGAACCATGTGCAGAAACCTGGTGACTAGAGAGAGCTCAGTATCATTAGGTTGCTGCACGGAATTTCAAGGTGCTGTAATATACAATGTAGGTTGGATATTGGCATAAGGCAACTCATGAATCACTTACCTATAGGATGTCCTGCCAGTAATCAGATCATTCATGTCATCAAATGTTGCACTATAACAGACCTCTCTAATTGCAATGTTAAGAATTAATCTGGAGAGACCAGTTACTTAGATACTGTAGTACTCCAGGCACTGTATGTGATGACGTAAATGAAAATAATTTTCTTCCTGTGATTTCTCCACCTCTCCAAGTGAAGTAGGTCACTCCCTCATTTGCTAATTCAGCACTGTGTGTGTGTATATTACACAAATACACATGTAAATACACATGTATATATATACATTACATTTTAGTATGCTTATTTGTCTTCTATTTTTCTTATACCATGAGTTTCCAAAATGAATCCTCTTTATATCTTTGGAATAAATATAGTGCAAGAACAAAGATGCTCATAAAATCATTGTTAATTTGGGGAGCTGATGTGGCTCAAGCAGTTGAGCACCTGCTTTCCACATGGGAGGTCCCGGGTTTGGTCCCCAGCTCCTCCTTAAAAACAAAAACAAAACAAGCAAGCAAACAAACAAAAAAGCCAACTCAGGGGAGCCCATGTGGTTCAGTGGTTGAGTGCTGGCTTCTCACATAAGAGGTCCCAGGTTCAATCCCTGGCCCCAGTACCCACCCCTCCTAAAAAAAAAAACGTTGTTAATATATGAACACATGAATGAGTGAAGGAAATAATTCATTATAGGGAATGTAATAAAATAAAACTACAATAGAATAAAATGGGACAAATAAGAATAAAAATGATGGAAAGAAATGAAAAAATATTGACATATGATTAAATTTAATGAAAATTTCTACTGAATATTTCAATCCCCTAACATTCAGAATACTGAGACTATCATCAAACCATTCTTAGGGCTAATTCTACCTTAAGATCTCTTGGTATCTTTGAAGATAATTTGTCATCATTGCATAATGTCCCTATATGTAGTATTAGCAAAACCTGGTCAAGCTCAGTGAACAATAGCAAGAATAGTAAGATTAGTCAGAATTTCCTTTTCAAAGATGAAGTCTTGTTTATAAAATGCAAACAAAATAAAATGGAATTTTAAAAATGACCTCCATAGCTATCTGACATTATAAAAACAATAACTTTTATCGAGTGATACTCAGTTATAGTGCCTGGTCTTATTCTGGGTATTTTCTATGTATTAATTTTATTTAATCTTAACAAATCACTATGAGATAGGTAATCTTGTTATCCATTTGACACAGATACATTGAGTTGTTTACCCAACATTACATTAGTTCCAATTAGCATGCTGCAGAGCTAAGATTCAGAGCCAAGCAATGGGGCCTCAACCAAGGCAGGTTGTTCTAAGAAATTTTTACAATAATTTACAATAATTTAAAATATTTTGAAAAATATTTTTGTGTATATGGATAAAATATAAATTCAGAGAAGTAACTTACTGAAAAAAGGTGTATTTGGAAACAGTATTTCTAAATATGGTATTATTCTAAATACTCAACTAAGCAATAAAAAAGTAGTGCTCAATTATATACTTCATGTATAGCAAAGATTTATTTTATCTTAATTTTGAGAGGAAAATCTATGGCACTTTATAATAAAGTGATAAGTTTCATAGAGGAAATATACTGGTGTATAAATAAAGTAACTAAAGCTCTAATTGTGGTTCTATGACTAATGTCCAGGGGCCTTGGACAATTCTTGGATATTATTTGCCTACCTTTTAAAATCAAGGTGTTTGGACAAGACACTCCCAAAGTCCATTTTCTATCTAAATATTATGTTGCAGGGAAGTTCATATTTTGAAAGAATGCTCATTACTTAGAGAATGTCTTATGTTAAATGATCTTGTTGAAAGCACTTTTTTACTATGATAAAACCCATCAGATAAAGGCCATCAGAGAAACCTCTGTTGTCAAACAAAATTAAGTTTATTAATTTCCTGCATCAAAGTTAACAATACACCAAACCAACCGTGGGGCAACTCAATGAGAGGGCATTCTGACAGACAGTTTATAGGTTTGGGCTTGTGTTGAATGAGTGTGAGGAGAAACTTGAAGGAGTCAAGGTTACCTCTGGATTGGGTGCTATCGTGAAGGGAGAGCTGCTTAGTATTTGAGCATCACAGTAATTGTTTTTTTTTTTGGTTTAGTAGAATTCTTTGACTAAGTATTAAATAATTCTTTTTTAATATCATTTTTATTGAAGTATATAATACATACATGCACATACATAACAATAAGTGTACAGTAAAAGTTGTGAACTTATAAAACAAACATACATGCCATCATACAGGGCTCCCATACATCACCCCACCACAAATACCTTGCATTGTTGTGAAATATTTGTTAATAACTATGAAAGAGCATCATCAAAATATTACTACTAACCATAGCCCGTATCTTACATTTGGTGAATTTTTCCCAACCCACCCGATTATTAACACCCTGTGTTAGGATGATATATTTGTCATAACTCATGAGAGAATGCTCCCATATTTGTTCTGTTAACCACAGTCCATCTTCCACCACTGGATCTCCTGTGTTATACAGTCCCATGCTTTGTTCAATCCATTCAAAGTGTATACTCAGTGGCTCTCATGTTCATCAAAGAGTTGTGTTTTCATCACCTCAGTCAATTTTAGAATGTTATCATTACTCCAAAAGGAAAAATCCCATCCCCCTTATTCACCCTATTTTTTCCCATGGAATTGATATATCTCCTGTGCCATTGCTGCAAAAATATTACAATATTACTGTTAACTATTATCCATAAGTTACATTAGTCATAATTTTCTCATGTATTACCATATTCCTTACACTTTGTAAGAGAACATTCTTATGTTTATACTATTAACCACAATCTTCATCTACCACCAAAATCATTATGTTATACAGTTCCTAGATTATTCTCTAGCTTCTTTTCAATTGACATTTACATCCACAGACTACCTCTTTCAGCCACAATCACATTTATAAATCAGCATAGTTATTATAATGTACCACAGTAGTCTTTGTTCAAGAAGTGGGAAGAATGAAGCAGTGCTTGGGAATTATTGCTAAGTAAGTAGTAATCACTATTGTGATCTTGACCATGTTCCATTAGAAACATTGTTTTAAGTGCTGTTAGGAACATCACAGTCTCTTCTGTACCCTTAATGAGCCAATGTAATGGAAACACACACACACAGACACAACACAGACACAAACACAATCTTAGCCTGAATAGTGAAATTTCCTTCTGTGATAAGTTGCAAAATTGGTGATAGGAAAAGTAATGTACATAAATTTTTCCATAGTTAACAATATGTTTATGCATTATATAAAAATATATTGTATCTAGGACCATACAATATTGATATTATATCAAAAAGTTGAAAAATTAATTGAAGAGACAGAGTTGAAGAGTATTAACAACTCATTGTATTCCAGGAGACTTTAGCAAGTGATATTCTGTGATCAATACTTACATTAGTTAAATATTTTTCTTTGGACATTGAAGGCAAGAGATAGATGTTATTTTGATAACAACACATTCATTTTAATATTGGGAAGTAAAAAGCTAATTGCAAATCATATAAAAGCATGTATTTCACAGGGTTCTCAAAGGAAATGAGTGAAAAACAATCCAAATGATTAAAGTTGAGAGAATTGTGTTTGAGGGAGAGAAAGAGATCTAGAAAATAGAATGGTAATGTTGCAGCAGAAACGAGACTTATAGGAAGAGAGATCTCAAACGGCACTCAGAAAGGCGGAGGAACAAAGTTTTATTACACGCGGGCCCAGAGGACAGTTCGTCTCCAAATTCTGAGCCCCCAACATCACCTTTCGTGGGGTTATATAGGTTCTTGTTCATTGGCTAGTGGGTTGCTGGGCAAGCGGACAAATTCCTTAAGCAAGCGGGCAGGCGGGGTTTACAAAAGCAAAGAAAAGCAAATTTAGCTTATCTCCCTAAGGCAGAGGACCTTGGACAGACGAGGAGGAGAGGAGCCAGGGAGCCGTTTATCTTTTTGAAGCTGTGAGTTTCAGAGAAAAGGGGAGAGGAGCCATTTATCTTTCTGAAGCTGTGGGTGTCAGTTAAGAGGTGGGTGGGGGGGATCAGGGCTGCAGTATCTTCTTCATCAGTAATATCAAGAGATATTACACAAATGATATTTTCTGTTTCACCCTTCATTTGAGTAATGTAAATGGTTTTAGAAGAAGCAAGAGCAATTGGTGCTAAGTTCAAAGGAAAAGAAATTCTGATTTTAAAGTTTCTGACATACAGAAATAGATTGAGTGTACATGAAGAATTTCTTTCTTTGGATGAGTTAAAGACTAAAACACTAGATAACCTCTAGTTGTGACACTCAACCCTGTCTCTAGACAAAAAAGTCTCCAATTTAATTTTATTCATTTTAGTTTAGCGCCAGCTTTCACTATCAAATTTGGACCAAGAAATACCAGCCAGCAAAATAAGGCGGGGGAGGGGGTGGACTTTAATGTTGGTTGGATCCAAAAAGGCAGTCCAAACTTTGGGTGATTTCATGATCTCAGCATACAATGGCAAACTAACTGAGGTAGCTATCACCTTGACACCTGATGTTGGTCAAGGCCAATTCAGCTGATTTGCATCTCCAGATTGGGCATCTGTTCTTCTTTCTAATCATGATCTGAGTAGGAGATGCCGGTTCTGATCAAGAAGACTATATTCCTAGATGGAGGAGACTTTTTTCTTAGTTGAGGATATACAAATAACTGTGCTACCTAGTAGAACACCCAAATAACCCATTCACTTAAATATCTTCAAGACCTATTTTTGAAAAATCTACTCTTTGATCTCTAAAGCAATCTTTAAATATCTTTGAGGGTTAAAAATTTACATTCCCCCATGATACACTTACATCTCTCAGAAAATATTTCATTTTATCTTAGTCTACCTTTAATTTCAAAGACAGTGTTACAAGAAATTATTAAAAGAGGATGAAGAATGTGTTTAATAAAACACTATTACATTTAACATAAATTTTGGATACTACAAACCTTTACATATTGAATAAACATTGAATTTCTTACCTCGTATTCACTATTAGCTGAAGTTTTTGTTTGAATCTTTTTTTATAAAGCTGTAGGATGACAAGAGAAATGTGAATTTTTACAGCCTAGATTTCAGGAGTATTTTTCCCAGGATATAGTTAATATATAAGACTTAGAGAAGAGTCATCAAGTAACAGTTGTAAGGAAAAGGACCTTACTCTCATCTAATTTATTCCATAATTTGTAATACCATAGCTGTTCTTGACAGAAAAATGAAAAAGCTTCTCCTTATGCAAAACAATATTATGTTTATTTGATTTACGCTATGGGCTTTTGTAAATCTATTAGGACTATATTATGGACATTTAGAAAGTTTGCTTATAAACCTGATGGGAAATATTAATTTCCCAATTTAAAATTTTCATATTAAATATTGGGGATTAAATTATATGCCCCCAAAAAACATGTGCTTAATCTGAATCCATTCCTCTGGTGTGAACCCCATTGTAGAGAAGACCATTTGAAGATGTTGTCTTTAGTTCAGGTGTGGCCAACTGAATCAGTTTGGGCTTTAATCCAGATTACTAGAGTCCTTTATAAGCAGAATCAAATTCAGACAGAGAGAAAGACATAGGGAATAGCCAGAAACTGAAAGGCAATGGAACCCAGAAGAGAAAGGAGAAGATGGCTCCATGTGTTTTGCCATTGATGGAGATGCCAAGGAACTCCAAAGATTGCCAGCCATACAGAAGATACTGACCCCAAGAGGAACTAAGCCTTCTAGCCTCTGTAACCATGAACCAAAAAATTTCTGCTGTTAAGCCAAATCATTTTATGGTATTTGGTTTGGCAGCTAGGAAACTAAGACAAATAACATATTTAATAAATTTTCTAGCACCTATCATTCTTGTATCATATTCCACAGAACAAAATATTACAATGGAAATAATATCAGGAAAAAATTTTCAAATAAATCTCCTACCTGTAATTACATAAGAATATAAGAATATTTCTAGGAAAATGATTAAATATAGGCAGTTCGTGTTCATCTGAATTTGTAACCCTGTAAAAACAGGGGCTGAATTGTGTCCCCCCAAAAGACATGTTCAAGTCCTAATCCCTGGTCCTGTGAATGTGAACATATTTGTAAATAGGACCTCTAAAAGTGTTATTAGTTAAGATGAGTCCAAGCTGGATTAGGGTGGCCTTACTTCGATATGACTGGTATCCTTACAAGGAAAGGAAATTTTGGACACAAGAAAGAGAGGAGACAGGGAGAGAGATGGCTATGTGACAGATGCAGAGATTCAGCTATGCCACCAAAACCAAAGAAAGACATGGAGTGCTGGCCACACCTTAGAAACCAAGAGAGAGGCATGGTATGGATTTTCCCTTTTCAGAGGAAATATGGCCTGGCTGACATCTTGATTTCAGACTTGTAACTTCCAGATCCAAGAACAATAAATTTCTCTTATTTAAGCCAACCACTATGTGGTATTTTATTATAGCAGTCCTAGCACATTAAGATACCAACATATTGAAAGGAATTTTTATTTCATAAAATGAGGAGAACTTTAAAAAAAATTAATTTTTTCCTAAATATTTGCTACTTATTTTCACTGTTTATATTTCAAATTATGTATGGAATATCTTTTGTTTTGAAATTTTAATGCCCTACAAAATTGATGCACAAAATTATTTCAGTGGCAGTGCTGAGTCATACTTTAAGAATATCATCAACGATTTATTTTCTGATGATGCCAATTATATTTCTTCTAAGATTTGACTTCTAAGACTCCCTCTAGCCACAAAGAAGAATTTCTTTTAATGTAGCGTACTTAACTACCAACTTTCCCACAGCTTCACGTGTTGACAGTTTCTATTGGAGGCAGCTGTTATCCAAAATCAGACTTAGCAATGTTCTTGAATAGTTTTCCTTTGTTTTCCACGGAAGTAAAATAAGAAAAAATGGGATTTACTTACAGCAAGAAAGACAATAGGAAGAACTTTCTAATTACAAAACTTATGAAATGTTTTAAGTCATATACTCTTAATTTTGGGAATCACATTATAGTATCTCAAATTTCTTTTATGACACACTCCCCCCGCATCAGTTGTCCTTCATGTTCTTTGTTGTAGCTAATACATACCTTTTCCATTCTTCTGAAATCTCTTGCCATGAAACTAATTCTCTACTTTCCTATACCTACTCACAACCTTCCTCCTCCCCTTTTGCTATATAGTAGAATTACCCTCTCTTCTATTTGGCACCACCTCTGTGCTCTATATACCACCCCATTTGCATCCTTAGAGACCTTGCCTTATGGATCATGTTTATTTTTGTTCTGTATCTTCAAACTCTTCTAACAGGTCATTAAAAAATAAACAAATAAAAAAGTTCAATGTTTCAAGCTTCTTCCATCTTAAAAAAAAAAAGTGCCTTACATAAATGTATAACCACATTTGCCTTCCTTAACCAACAATCTCTTCTATTACCCTTTAGCACTCTATCGTATCACAGCCAGACTTCTTGAAATACTTGTCGAGGGGCATTAAAAGATTACTCTTTCTGATTCTTTTGATCCTTAAGCCATTCTTCTTCATGAAAATGATATTGCCAAAGTTACCAACAGTCTCTAGTCACTCCTTAGTTGTGTTTTATTTGTTCATTCCCAAGAATTAGCAAAGTCAACTTCTATCTTTCTTGAAATATGTTTTCTCTTGGCCCATCTCTTTAATTTTTAACTATTTGGAGACACTTGTATTTCTCCAACTGAAATGTTTCTTCTGAAACTCAGATACATGTGTCTGTTCACCACATATATAACTGGCTTTTCATATTATCCCCACCCTGAAAACTGCTCTCTTTCTTAATGGATATTGCCATCATTCATTCAGTTTCCCAAGGGAGCTTCTTTGAGCCACCAGTTTCGAGTTTCATCTCTAATTTGTTCCCAAAGCCAAAGCTAGCATATATAAAGAAATTTACTATAAAGAATTGGCTCATGTGATTGTGGCAGCTGGTAAGTACAAATTCTTTAGCTCAGGTCACAGGATGGAAATTCTGGTATAGGTTATGTTTGAAGTCTTGAGAAAGAAATTCTCCTGGCCTCTGGAACCCTAAATTCTTATCTCCAACTGATTGAATGAGGCTCACCCACATTATGGAGGTAAATCTCCTTTACTTAAGGTCAACTGATTGTAGATGCTAATCCCATTTATGAAATATCTCCACATGACAACCAGACCAAACAACTGGACACCACAACCTAGCCAAGTTGGCACAAAATTAAGCATCACAGACCTATTATATTTTAAATTTACTTGTTTGCAGCACTACAAGATTGTAAACTCTGGATTTCTTGTTAAAATCTAGTATTGCCAACATTGAGAACATAGTAGGATGTTAAAACATGCATGAATGAATCGAATAATAGATGGACGTGTGGATGAGTGGGTGGATGGATACATGGATGGATGGATGTGTGGGTGAGAATGGGGTAATTGTGCATTTATGGATCTGGGGTAGGTTTGCAAGAAGAGCAAAATCTCCAATTTTGAATAGTGGGATCTAGTTGGATTATATAGTCAGCCTAAGGTATGTGAAGAAGATAATCCTAAAGTAAATCACAGGAATCATAGCCTTATAGGAATCATTATGGGATGGCCCCCAAAACAAAGAATTTAAAAGAGCTTGTAAACCCATGGAAAAGTTCAGAGTATTGGAAATAGCAAACAAAACAAAACCTCTTGAATTGATTTTTAGATGAAACTTTAAATTCAGTTTTGAGAGCTCTGAGGAGTAGAATCAATTTTGAAAGACTTCTAGGGGATAAAAGGAGGTGGTAAAAGAAGGGAGGATGTCTCTTAGTAGCTGTGAAACTTTTCATATGCTTTATAGTCATAATAAATTTTGTGTCTCCCTTGTTTATCTAATTCTCCTTTCACTTAACTGACATGTCACCTTGAAAATATTTTCTGAGAAAGAGCCTTTTATAAAAATGTGGCTCATAGTTTAAATGAAATACGATTCTATATGTTTTTTGAAAAGGTTTGCTCACTCCTATTTTATTTCCATTGAAACCTGAAATATACAATATAATGTCTGAACTTAATGTTTCCAATTTCAGTAGTTTAATGTTGTTGCTAAACAACTCTGAAATAATTATGATCCACTCTTGCCTTTTTCTCCATGCTTTTTAAAAAGCCTAAAAGTTGAAGAGTTTTATTTTTCTTAAAAAAAGGGAAAAAATAAGCAATTCTTTTTAATTTGACTATACCTCGTAATAATATTAAAAACACACTATAAGTCAAATCAGCAATACTTATTTCTAAATATGTGCAATCTATGTCACCACTAAGACTTATTTTGGTTAAAATTAATTCTTGGTTATGGATGGAACTGATATGTAAAGACTGATCCAAAGGAAAAATCCCATGTCTTCTATATGCTGGTGTTTGTGAGCTGAGTGTGAGTGCAATTAAATTCCCATTTCAATCAATAATTAATGGACTTTTTCAAGATAATAAATATACAGTTCCCTTAGCACTATCCATGTTATATAAATATCTGTCTCTATTACCAGAGTATATTACATTTTTTCCCTTGGCTGCTTTCCCTTTGGCCTAGGACATTTTCTACATAGATGTGTTGATGCTGCAGGGGCTTTAGGAAGTGAAGTCCTTCATGCTGGAATCAGGCATGTGATATCTGTGGTGCTCTGACACCACTTGCTTTTTCAGCCTTTATTGTCACATAACTCCCTTCATGTACAACATGTCAAGACCACATAGGGGAATGGCGGTTACTTATTATTACTATTATTCTTAATGAAATACCCTTCCATCATAATAGATTATTCAAATTATACTGAATTATTTCAAGTGAGTTTAATAAAGGCTCCAGAGTTGCCTCCAACTAGAAATTATTTCTTCCACTAAAATGCAAAGAGCAAAGTGTCACTCACTTCCATGCCCATTCTCACATTCTATATTATATTTTAAAGATTTATGTAATTATTTATCTCCCCTTATTACGGTCTTTGGGGAAATCAATAGTGACTTTTATTTTGAGTCAACAAATATCTGTAGAATGTAGAAGACAGAGATAAGATATTTTGGGATATTCCCACACTGTAGGATACAGTTTCACTGTAATGAATAAAATATGTTTATGTATGGTGTAGATATGCAAATATATATTGATACACTATATATACACACACACACATATATATATGAAATGCAATGGACTTAATGGCAAGGACTTAAATAACTCATCCATTACTTCATTCATACATTCACCTATCCATTTATTTATTTATTTAACAAACAATTATTAATCAGTTTATTGAGCAATATGGGAGGTGCCAGAAATAAAATACAGCTTAGAAAAAGAGGATTCTAATTTTCAAAGAGCTTAAAATATTATGTGGAAGACAAGAAAAGGAAAAAGGAGCAATGCCATAAAGAATGAAAAATGCTATGGCAGAGTTAAACACAGGATACTTTGAAAAAAAAAAAGTCCATTTTTTGAGCCTTGTTATTTTCATTGGAGTAGTTTGAAAACATAGATAATTGTATCTTATTATGTATTATAATATTTGTAAAACATATATATACTTGCCTATGTTTCCAGGTTTAATGGCCACCCTCCCTGTATCTTTCTCTCTCTATACACATATATATGTACAGAATATATAAAAGCATCTAACCTAGGCCCTGACACATATTTGAAATGCTATGAATGTTTCCTCCTTTTCTGATCCTACATTATTCTAAAATTTAGGAGTAGATTCTTATAAGGTTGGGGAATGGTTGTATAAGAACATATGACATCACTATGATACAAATATGCTGTATTCCAGGTATGCAAGTGATAAATTTCTTGTAGTTTTGCCTGTGGTTCCATGCTTGGCTATATGCAAAGAAACCTTTGCTGAATTCTTGGTACAAAGGCCACTAGATGGGGCTTGTGTGCTTAGTTCTTTACAGTTAAGCACAATGCACCTTCTTTTAGTTCTTTTTAAACTCAGAAATACTCCTCTTTGACCTATCCTGTTCTTTATTAACTGTAACAATGTAAGCAATTCTCATTAGAAATTTTTTCAATCAGCAACTGTGCAATATAGGTATTGCATTTACAAAAAATCATATACCTCAAAACAAAGAAAACAAATCATTTTGCAACAAGGCAAATTTATCCCTTTAGAGACTAAAGGGAAGACTCCATTACCAATCTAATAGTCCTCTTCAAAACTGTTCTCATCATAGAACGTTGGAAACTCTAGTTCCTACATTCTAGGGCCAGACATAAGCTCCTGCTCCTTATCTATTTCTAATATCTAGTTCCCTATAAGGCAGTGGTGCTCAAACTTAAACATGCACCAGCATGCCTGGAGGCCTTGTTAAACTTAGTTGCTTGGGCCATACCCCCAAGATTTCAGATTCAGAGAGTTTGGGGGTGGGACCAATGTCTCTGCATTTCCAACCAAATTCCCAGATAATGATGATGCTGGCCAAAGTCCATTGTATTAGAACCAATGTTGTGAGCAAAAGATCTCCGCAGATAAGATGCATTCCACTTATGATCTGCCACTCCTGTCTTGAGATTGCTTCATGTCATGCTGCAGCTTCATGTCTCCAAGTACTGAGACCTGGAAACGGACCAGAAATAAGGAGTGGTTTGTTCTTTCATTGTATTTATGCTCCTAAGCACTAACCAACCCAGCCCCCAACCTTAGATAAGTTTCAGCGTCATTGCAGACTTGGAGTTATTGCTCTACATCTTCTAGCAAACAAATAGCTAATACTCATTTGGAAATGAAAGAGAAAAAGGAGTCTACTCAAGATATTAAAGCTTTGGACTCTCCTTTCTGGCTTCTTCTGGCTTCCAGCTTCTACTTGTTCTGACTGCTTCCTAATTTCCTCTGGTTATAAGGCCTCCAGTCACATGGGTTAAGGGCCACCCTGATTCAATTTGACCACACCTCAACAGATAATAACAGCTTCAAAATGTCCTACTTACAAATGGTTGCACACCCACAGGAATTCAAATTAAGATCTGACTGTGTCTTTTATGGGGGGCATGATTCAATTCCCAACAGTTGGTAACAGAATAAAAAGTGCAAATTTCCAATAAATACTTTTGGAGACTTGGAACTGAAAAGGTTAAACTATTCTCACACATATTGTTGTTGTTGTTGTTTTTAACCAAGGTCTTAACCTAATTGTATTCTTGATGCAAGTTAGGTTCAATTTATTCACTAGGGATACTGCAACGTCAAGGGTATCATGAGTACTGAGGGTAATAGAAACAATTGCTTCAGTGAGCCTTGTACAGCAGCCACATCAGAACAGATGGCTCTGCATTTATTCCAGTCTAGGGATTCAAATTGGCAGTAGTCAAACAAAAATCCTGAAAAGCATGTCAGCAATTGTGGAAATGATTTTTCTTTTTTTAAAAAGTCATTCATACGATTCCATTGGGAAAGCACATAAAATTGGAGGTATTTACCACTTTGTTAATTCATCTGTTAGTGTATTAAAATTGTGGCCTATAATGTTAATATATATGTGTTAATATATATTAACATATATATTATATAAACATATATATAAAATATATGATAAAATTTGACTCTGATGGTTTATGTGATCATAGTGATCATTCTGGCCCATGGAATATTAATTTGTGTGTATATATATGTATTTGTAACTATCTAATATGTAATATATATTAATATATTAGTAATATAGGAATTTGTGTTATGTACTATAAGTAATCTATTCTAATATATGATAATCTATTATTTTATGTACTATACATATTTAGATTTATCTGCCAAGTCTTCTTTGAAATAGATTATATTATATATTAACAGTTGCTAAATCCTGACATTAATGTGTTATTTTTATTTTTAATGTACATTGCTATTTACATGAGAAACAAGGTTTTCTTTAAATATGAGCTAGTTTATTCTATTTTGAAAGAAGGCATTCTACCATTGACTACTTAAATTTTACATTAGGCCTGCAACATATTGTGGTTAAATTAATACAGTTGTCCATTAATATCTTTTTCTCCTCACACAGTGAGTAATCAATAGTTTCCCAGGGAGTTTGTTTAGAAAAAAAACAAAAACTGTGACTTGACAATTTGTACCAGGAATCCTAAATTTGCTCTGAGGAACAACAAAAACTTTTAAATACTTCCCTTTTTAAAATTTTCAGTGAAAAAAGAAAGAAAGGAGCATACTCTGGTCTTCCAAAATAATGTAAAAACGAGAACTCTTTCCTAATGAGCTCAGCAACTCTACTTTCTTTTACAGATGACATAGCTGTCTAAGTGCAAATGTCTTAAGGGAAGGGTTTACTAGGGTCTTTGTGTTTGCAGTTTATTGTACCAGTGTGAACTTGTCCATAGTACGTGTCCTAATGTTGGATCTAACAACTAGACTCTGCCCAAACTGATCCATCATTATCTTTCTACACGCGACTTTACCAGTGTGACTCCCATTACTGTAATTGAAATAATAATCTAATCCCAGCAGATCACTTAAAAACATCTATCATTCTCTTTAAGCAATGGCTAGCTATAGCATTTGCTCATAATTTTTGTAGCATATTTGTCACTAACCATATAATAGATTACTCCCACTATGGTGTTATGTTGACAAATCTAGCATTCAAGAGAAAAATATTCAGGGCCTAATGTTATTTTTTTTTTTCATATTTATTACATGATTTAAAATTTTGACTCTCATGATTTATGTGATCGTAATACTTTCCATTTTGGCCCATGGAATGAATGAATTTTTACAACAAATTAGTATCTGTACAGATTAAAAGATAAATGTTAAAAATTGTAACCATAAAGGGATAATGAAAGATTATAGCTGAATTAGCTAAACTTTCCATGGAAAAGGCTATCACAAGCCTCACTTTAAGTAAAATTCTATAAATATATTTTATTACAGTTTGTACTGTAGAGAAACAGTATAAAATAGGGCCCATGTTTGAATACTAAGCCAGAACCTTACTGATTCCAAAGCTGTTTAAGTTGGAGTCTGCTAAACTGCTGTAACAAATAGGCCCAAATGTGTACAATGTCTCAAATTAGAGGCTTATTTTTCAGAGTCCAAGGCAAGTCTTCCTAATTATTAGTTGGCTTTTCTCCATCTGGTGGTTCAGGGAACCCTGCTTAATCCATGAAAATAGTAGTTTGCTTGAGAAGACCACACGTTTAATCTGATCTGTGTAGCAAGAATAAATCCTTTTTATTTAACAGGAAGGTCTAAACTGGCTTTTTTTGTCTTATCTCCAACTGTTGGGTTGTATGACAAGAAATTGTTATCTTTAAAATTATATTTTAAGACATGGGAAAATAATATTTACTAAAATAAAGAAAATGCAAAACACATTGCATCAATAATTTGAGTCCAATTTTTTCTTTATGAATGTATATGTATTTGTGGAAATAAGGAGCAGAAGTAAACTTGCCAAATGTTAACAGTGGTTATTTTTAGGTATTATGTGTACAGGTGATTTCACTTTTCTTATCTGTATTTCTAATTGTCCACAATGAGAAGGTATTTCTTTCATAATGAGAAAAAATTGAATATAAAATACTGCACTATTTCAGCTACTAAAAATGTAAATGAATTGTCTTCTTAAACTCATAATCTGTCTGAATATCAGTTGTCAATACATCAGTTCATCCATGCTTGCAAAAGCATGCCTGACTGTGATGCTGCACTTTCCTAGCAGTCTGCAATAACTAACTAGTTTTTCTTTTTTCTTTTTTTTACATTTTTAAAGTAAATTTGGTTACAGGAAAAAAATAAATAAAAGTACCCAGACAATATCACTGAGAAGAGCTTTAAAAAAGTCTTAATAGGACCCACAATTCTTAATTTCTTGATTCTGAATTTAAGAAATCTGAGACCAGGTATCACAGCTCTTAATTCATTCTCAGAAAGTATTTTGTGTTTGGGGAATAGCTGGCTAATGAATGAATTCAATCAAGCAAACAAAAAATACGTACAATTTTCTTCTTGATGTGTTATATAATTAATGTTTTTGAATACGTGATTATTGCTATGCATCTTGCAAAGTGCTATGAAGATTTTTTCTTAAGATGATGAATTTTGCTAGAGTAAAATTTTTCAAGTCTTAATGTGTAATTTCATATATATAGATTAAATAAGTGATGCTGAAATGTATGGTATTAGAATTTTAAAGTTAGAAGTTTTTTTTTTTAAATATTGCAGCCATAAAAGTAAATGACAACCAAGAAAATACAACAAATAGATGGCTGACCATAGATAAGAGCCCAGATTCCCCAACTCATTTCAAAGCTGGATGCTTCAATATTGCTCCCCATTACTTCTCTGAAGTGTGAAATCAGGTTATGAACATGTAAAGGATAGCAAAATAGTGAAAGTAAACTTATGTGGGCCTCATCAAATCTATGGATTAAATTAAATTAAAATTGTATTGTCCTACACAGAACAAGTGTAATAATAAGACCTTGAATGGAACATTTGGAGAATAGTGAATAAGTAGAGCAGGTATTTGGAGTAGAAGGTTTGTATTGAGAATCAAGAGGGGAAATAAAATTGTCAATATAAGTTTGTGTTTGTGGAGATGAAAGTGTTGAGAGCTAATTTGAGAAACTTGGGCTTTTTCTTCAAGAAAGTGGGCAGCCATTTATCATTTCAGGTATTTTCCTGCAGAGAGGGAGGGTCAGGAAATAAATAATCCAAAGAAATGGGAAATTCAATGCCATAGGCTTTGGAGTATATAATTTAGTTAATTTAGAAGAGGTTTACTTTCCAAATAATCACTTCCTTATAGTTATATTATAACTATTCTATCTACACTTTAAGAACAATAGAAAAATGTAACCCAGAAGTGTATGAGTTGCCTAGAATGTGTCAAATTGTAAAACTGATGACTTAGTCCAAAAATTAGGCCAATGATTTTCAAAAACATGTTCAAAAAAGAATTGAGTTTTTAAAACACAAATTAACATGCAACCCCATTTTAAAACTGATAAGCCAATATTTTATTAGTATTGTTTAAGTTTGCTAAAAGCTGCTGGAAACAATATACCAGAAATGGGTTGACTTTTACCTTGGGAATTTATTAGATTAAAAGCTTACAGATCTGAGGCCATGAAGTTGTCCAAATTAAGGCATCATCAGAGATGCTTATCTCAACTGAGTTGCAGTTGTGGTGATCAGGTAGGTGGAGTCTTCTCCTGGTCTCTGTCTTCGCTTTCAGGCACACTTTCTCCCAAAGCTGCAGGTGTGGGCGATCAGGCACTCCCATCTCCTCCTGGCCTCATTGATTTCTACTTTGGGCTACACCGAATGTGGCTTTTCTCTCTCCTGGGTTCATTGATTTCAACTTCTGGAGGCTTATCTTTGTCTCTGCAGCTTTTTTCTGTGTCTGCAGCTTTTTATTCCTCCATTTATAAAGGACTCCAGTAAAAAGATTAAGACCCACCCTGGATCATGCCCTACTGGAGCAATCTAATCAAATGGCCCATAACTGATCTAATCTAAGCAAAGGTTCACAATAGTTTCAATTTAAGAACATAATTTTCTGGGGTCCAAAAAAGACTTAAACCAACACAAGTATAAATGGAATAATGTTCAAATTTTTAAATATTTATTTATTGTAAGTTATTTGATGGGCATAATGAATCAATTTAAGTGAACAAAAATTTTTAAAATCAGGAGTAATGTCAAGATCCAATTTAATATATACTAATATATAATAAAATAGTATACATTTTACTTTGGTTTTGCAGTATTAATAAAATTCTGATTGCCATATAAAATTGCAAACGGTAAACATTTTAATACCTACCTTTTTGACTTCAGGTTACATTTAAAGAAATATGGCAGAAGAAACAATAGTCTCAGTTATATTGCGCATTGCTGAAAGAAGTTAATGTGTCTCCATGTGTTAATGTTTAAGATACATATAAAAGTGTACTCTGTTTTTATTACATTGCTTAATATAGGTAAAAGTGGCTTATTGAATACAATGGGATTGGTAGATTGTAAGCAGATATAAACATTATTCTTTCTTACCACTCCTGATTTAACTCATTTTGTGAACATGTTTTTCCCCATAGCTTCCCCAGCCATATTTATTTATTTATTAATATATATATATTTTTTTATTAAAAAGATACTTAGATTACATAAATGTTACATAAAAAATAAAGGAGATTCCCATATGCCCACTCCCTACACCTCCCACATTTTCCCACATTGACATTCATTACAATTGATGAACATATTTTGGAGCATTGCCACTAAGCATGGATTATAGTTTACATTGTAGTCTACACTCTCTCCCACACAATTTTGTAGGTTATGGAAAGATATATAATGGCCTGTATCTGTCATTGCAATGTCATTCAGGACAATTCCCAAGTCCCGAAAATGCCTCCATATTACACCTGTTTTTCCCTTTCCCTGTCCTCAGAACCTCCAGTGGCCACTGCCTCCACATCAATGATATAAGTTCTTCCATTGCTAGAATCACAATAAGTCTACAGTAGAATACCAGTATGTCTACTTTGGTCCATAGTTTATTCCCCAGTCCTGAGGATTCTCCCAGCCATATTTAGATAATAAACAAATAATATTTTATTTGGGTATGAAAAGTTCAGTCTGCCTAATAATCAACCACATCTGGCCAGTGTGATAATCATAACTTTAACTCTTATGTGTGTAAGTTTCTCCCTTGCTGTTTTAGTTTCTTTGGCTATTTCAGCAAATACCATGAAATTGGTTGGATTAAACAATGGGAATTTATTAGCTTACAGTTTTGAGGCCAAGAAAATGTCCAAATCAAGGCATCATCAAGGTAATGCTTTCTTCCCAAAGACCAGCTGCCAGCAATATGTGGCTCTTTGTCATATGGAAAGACACATGGCGGCATCTTCTGGTCTCTTCCTTCTCTTCCAGGTTTTGTTTATTTCAGCTTCTTGCTTCCATGGCTCACTCACTCGCTCTCTCTCTCTCTTTATCTCTCTCTCTCTCTTTCTGTTTATAAAGGACTCCAGTAATAGGATTAAGACCCATCCTGAAAGAGGTAGATCATACCTTAACTGAAGTAGCCTTATTAAAAGTTCCTACTTACAATGGGTTTACACCTACAGGAATGGATTAGATTTAAGACTGTCTTCCTGGGATACTTAGAGTTTCAAACCACCACACTCACACATTGAGAACCTGACCCAGCCTTGGAAGCTTGGGAGGGTACAGTCAGCTTCTTTTTTACCTTGTTCTTTCCACATCCTCTTCCACATTCTTGGCACACATTTTGGCTCCAACTGGGAGTTGGAGCATGGGTAGGATGAGAGGTAGGTGGTAGCTGGTGACAGTGTCTTTTGGAATGACAGAATCCTATTTCATTGTGAGCTTTTGCCCTCCCTGGAGATTTCTAAAGACAGCTCTTTACCTACACATGGTTTCTTCCATTGGGCTAAATATGGCTCTCTCTCACCGCTTGGCTTCTACAACTGGTCCACTATTTTACTTGAGAAACCCAATGCCTTCCAAGTAGTACTCTTGCGTGAAATCCCTATTGCGATGACCCCGAATCCTCTCCCTCTGTGGTGTCCATCTCTAATTTTGGGGAAACACATGGTTTTGCCAATCTTTGGTATTAGTGCAGTTAGTTTAGTGTAATCAGCCCAATTTACATCTTTAGGCAGACTGAAGAGTCTCAGTACTCTAGCTCTTTGCTGTCCAATATGGATGCCAATAGCCACATGTGACTATTGAGCACCTGAAATTTGGCCAGTCTGAATTAAGATATTCAATGAAAGTAAAATATACATCAGATTTCAAAAACTTAGCATGATAAAAGATAGTAAAATATTTCAATAATCATTATATGTTGAAATGATATTGTTTTTAATATATTGGGTTAAATAAAACACATTATTAAAATTAACTTCACCCACTACTTTTAATTGTTTAATGTGGTTACTGGAAAATTTAAAATTACAAAGTAGTTTGCATTATATTTTTAACAGAGAGTGAAGTTCTAACCTTTAGACTTTTTAGGATCCAATAAAATACTTGCCCCTATATTACTCAATTCCTACCTCTATAAATGTACCCTTGCTGCCATATTTGCCTTGTGGTGAGACCAAATTGTCCCTATCTCTTCATCACTGGTTGTTGAAGGAACACACGTCTCCCAAAACTTTCTCCCTCTTAGCCTCTTTCAGTTTTTGTAGACCTGAGTTAGATTTATAGTCACTTGGTACATCTTGTAGAAGGGATTTGGCACCTCACAAAAGTAGGTATTTGATACCCCTTGATACTCCTGTTCTAGGCTGCTGGGACCCCTACAAATATCCAGTTTGAATCAAGTTTTGTTTATGTCATGAGGTAGGAGTTTACATTCATTGTTTTGCATATGGCTATCCAGTTTTCCCAGAACTATTTGGTGAAGACTATTCTTACCACATTGAATGGATGTGATCCCACTCATCATGGATAGTGGATGTGATTGGGCAGTGGATGTGGCCCCAGTGGTTGAGTGCCTGCTTCCCACATAGGAGATCCTGGGTTTAGTTCCTGGTCCCTCCTAAAAAAACAAAAACAAACCACAAGCAAAACAAATGAAAAAACCAACTCAGGGGAGCTGATGTGTCTCAGTGGTTGAGCGCTGGCTTCCCACATACGAGGTCCCAGGTTCAATCCCCAGTGCCTGGTAACATACAAAAAAAAAAAAAGGCAATTGTCCATACATGAGTGGGTTTATTTCTGAACACAAAATTTGATTCCATTGATGATATATATGTCCTTGTATCAGTACCACACTGTTTTGATTATTGGAGCTTTGTAATAAGTTTTGAACAAGGGAAGTGTGATCCTACTATTTTGTTCTTCTCAAGATTTTTTTTTAGAATTAGTTTTTATTTTTAAAGAAGCTTTAGATTACATAAATGTTACATAAAAAATATAAGAGATTCCCATATGTCCCACTTCCCCCTCCCCCCCACTTTCCCACATTAACAACATCCTTCTTTAATGTGGTACATTTGTTACAATTGATGAACCCATATTGAAGCATCACTACTAACCATGGACTACATTTACATTATAGTTTATACTTTATCCCACAGAATTTTGTAAGTTATGACATATCATACAATGGCCTGTATCCATCACTACAAATGTCATGCAAGACAAATCCAATGTTCCAAAAATGCCCCCATATTACACCTATTCTTCCCTCTCCCATCTCTCAGAACCTCTGATGGCCACTGCCTTTACATCAATGATAAGGGTTCTTACATTGCTAGAATAATAATGTCTATAATAGAATAATAATAAGTCTACTTTAGTCCATTGTTCATTCCCCAATCTTGAAGATATATAACAGATGGTGATACCCACTCTGCTTCTAATTGAGAGAGAGTTTAGATTCCATGGGGCAGATGGATGAAGCTATCTTTCTTGCAGTTGCAGACACTCTGTTCCTTGGGATGGGTGTTGTCCATCATCATTAAAGATGGTTTTGACTATTTAGTATCACTTACCCTTCCATGTGAAATTGATTCAGCAATTGTCCATTTACTAAAGCCCTTTAACTGTTTTCAGGGGTTCTGATAAAGATAGTTTCTGCCAGTTTTTTATTGTTGTTTAGAAATTTGGTGGGTGGACAGAATCTTGGAGCATTTCACTCCACCATTTTGGTTTGACATTTTGGTTTTTTGTTGTTGTTCTGACATTATGCTTTTATGACTTATTCATGATGTTACATGTAGGATGATTTATTTCAACTATTCTATGGTGTCCCAGTGCTCAAATTAACCATAGATTTCCCCAGTTAGAATCTGCCCCCCAAAATACTTTTCCTTTTTGAAATAACACTGCAATGTACTTCCTTGAACATACTCCCATTTGCCTGTGTTTCACAGTAAGTTTAGGATAGATAGTAGAAAGAGGACTTTTCTAAGGTATGAACATTTGTGACTTGACCATGTATTTCTTAATTACCTTCCAGAGGATTTGTGCTGATCACATTTCTAAAAGGAAAAATTATTTGCATATATTTGCCTTTATTTGACATGATTAGAATTATTAATTGCCAACTGAGTGGATTTGTATATTTCATTTTTATTATACTTTGCATTTTTCAGAATAAAAATGATGATGGACATATTCTCATTATTTTATTCATATTTTGTCTTCTGTTATATGTCTTTATGCATTTTTTCATTTTTTTTATATTGGCTTTTAGAAATACTTGTATATCCTGAATTCTATTTTTTGTGAGTTATATGTATTCAAAATATTTACTCCCAAATGATGGCATATCTGAATACTTTTTACAAATAATGTGGGTATTTTGTTTTGTTTTGTTTTGTTTTTAGGCAGAGAAGCTATTTATTTTGTTAGTTAAATGTATTCATCATTTTTTTCATGCCTTATATTTTTATCACATTAAGAGAGCTTCTTGACTCTGGTGTTTTAAAAATATTTTTCTACATTTTATTAATTTTTCTTAAAAATTGATTTTCACAATTAGATCTTTCAACTAATCAGAATTAATTTATGTGGCTGTTATTAGATAGGAAACACTATTTTTTCCCTCTTTCCGTAGATATAGCCATGGTTCCAATAGCATTCATTAATTAATCCATTATTTTCCTTCAGATTTATAGTATCATATTAATTATATATCCCATGTAAATTGGTCTAGTTCTCTAATCTAATCATTTCACTTCATGACAACAAATACTGATTTAATTACTATAATTTTAGGAAAATTTTGATTTTTTGATAAAGTTTGTTTTCTATTCTTGTTCTTTAAATTATTGTTAGCAATTTTGGATAACATATATGAATTTTAATCTGTGTAAACATTGTCAGAATTTTTATTCATATTGCAATAAATTTATAGATTGAGGAGTGTGTCATCTGTCTTAGTTTGCCCAGGGCTGCCAATGCAAAGTACCAGAAATGGGTTGGCTTTTATAATGGGGATTTTATTTAGGGAAAAACTTACACTTAAGAGGCTGTGAAATGTCCAAATCAAAGCACCAGTGGAGACACTTTCTCACCAAAGTCAGCTACTGGTCATCCGTTGTGAGTTACCACATGGCAAAGATGGCAGCCAATCTCTGCCAAGGTTCCTGCTTCCCTTCCATAATCTACCATCTTCCAGAGCTCAGCTGTGGACAACAAGGCATAGGACTTGTCTGTTTTCTGGCCTCCTTTCTTAGTCTTGGCTGCTCTGCTTTCTTTCTGGGTTCAGCTGTGGTCTTATAAGGCATATGGCTTGTCTCTTCAGCCTTGAGCTGCTCCATGAGGCCAGCTTCTTTGGGACATCATGCTTAAGCTTTAGCTGCTAGCAATCCTTGAGTCCTCTCTCACATGGTAAGATTAAAAAGTGGCAGCACTCCTTTTTCCTGTGTATCTCTCTCTGTGTCTCCATTTATATAAAATTCCAGAAAGAAGGCAGAGACCCAACTTGAGTCATGCTTCAGTGACACAACCAAATCTAAAGGACTCCACACCCACAGGAATGGATTAGTTCAAGAACATAATCTTTTTCTTTTTGAGATTCATAAAATAACTTCAAACTGTCACATCATCTTTATAATATTATTATTAATTTTCCCAAACATAAATATGGTTTTCCATGAAATTAGACCTAATTTTATGGTTTTCATGAAGTGTTATTATTTTCTTCATAGATTTCAGATACTGTTTACTAAGATTTGTTCTCAGATCCCTTAGAATTTTAGTCACTATGATAAATGTCATCTTTTTTAAGATAACTTGATGCATTTTGGGTAATTTCCTCACATAAATCATTCAGTTTACTAATTTTCTCTTTGACCCTATCTAATATGATTTTATTTTACTTAACCACTGATGCTATTAATTTTAATTATATTACGTTTTTAATTATTTATAAAATTTCAGCCATAATTATCATAAACAAACCTATATTATATTGGGTAGCCTGTTATCATTCTATTATCTCATATTCTTGTGGGTTAATCTTGCTTTTAATTGTGTTTGCTGTCTTTTGTACATTGTATATTATTTTTATGATAAACTCATCTATAGTTGTTCTTTCATTTTTTCCTTTGAGAATGCCTTTAGTGTGAATTTTGCTGTAATGTTTATGTTAGTGTCTTCCAAGACTTCATGGGGAATCTCTCATTTAGTTATAATATTCACATGCATAGTGCGAATTTGAATGTCAGACTGCACTAGTTGAAGACTTAAGCTCCTTCATAGTCTCCAGAAAAAAATTTCCTCAGAACCCAGAAGAACTCAAAACATCTTTATATTTTTCATGTCCCTTTGTGTGGAGTTTTCCAAGACCAGTCGTTGAAAACTGCAACCTTTTGAGGATCCTAGCTTTGTGGTGTGCTCTCATTTTCTATGTCCTACTACCTTCTCAGTCTCAAGGCTTTATCTTCTATCCTTGAATCAAAAGTGAGCCCTAAGTAACCAAGAGCAATCCTCCATACCAACCAGGGCATTCTCAGTGACAGTTAAAACATCTGTTGTCTTAAATTTCAGTCCCTTCTTCTTTTAGGAAACCTAGCAATATTTTTTTTTCTTTTTATTGCTAATTCAGCTATGAATTTAAAAGAATTCTGTGTTATTTTTATTCAACATATCTAGGTGTTTGTTATGGGCGAGTTTTTAAATCACCTTATGTTATCGTATTAAGAAGAAGAGAGAGTCAATGATTTCTAAGGTGACTTCCAACTCTAAAACCATATTTGTTTATTGTTTTCTTGGTAATTAATGTAAAACTTCACACACAATCATTTTAATGTAATAAAACAAAGGCCATCAGAGTTACAAGAAATTTAAATAGCTGAAGTTATAAACTTGCTAGGTGAGGGAAGACACACCAGTGAAGAAATTCACTGAGTAGTTTTGCTGATTTGGACAAATCAGTGTTTTTTTAAATGCAGGAAAAGGGGTGTCCATGATAATTTTCTAAATGAAGTATTGGAAACTAGCATTCATATTATGACAGAAAGAGACTATAGGTTTGTACACATTTAGTTACACTGAGTCCTGTTGTTCATTGGTTAGGAAACAGTTCTGACATTTATCCAGTAAGGATCATATGTACTGGCATTATTCAGCATCATCAGCTACAGCTGGCCAGAACCGGTGAGATAAAACACAATATCTGATTTTGTTATCTACTTAGTAAGTGTGTAAAAAGCTTTCCTTTTACACAAGTAAAAGTGAGCATGCAGCAATGTTGATATCCAAGGTAATATAACAATAGGAATCATCTACCTGATCTTTTACCTCAATATATTGCTATCAATTCTCTTAAACTTAGTACTATATTGTAAACCACTAAGGCCTATGCCCCCAGTTCTCCAAAAAAGGGGAAAAAAAAGGTTATTTTTATTGTTTAATGATAAGGAATATTTAGACAGTTTGCAAAAATAAATGTCCATTCTTTACTCCAAATAATAAGAAATGTGTTGTGTGTTTTTTTAATGTAGAGCTCTTTACACCCAGTTGAGTTTCTCAAACTAGAAAATGATCTGATGATTTTGGTTTGATAAACTGTTTTACTACAAAATAAATAAATTAATTAATTAAGTAAGTAAGTAAGTATTATACCTGCAAGTTAGCCCTAAATTTTAAGGTTTTAAAATTATTCTCTATCATTTTCAGTTCAGCTATACAACTGTTTTGTAACCAAATTAGAATATGTAAACACTTTAATAACAATTATGTAGTGATAATGTTAGTAAGTTCTCAGTGAACTCTGGAAAACACAAATAAATAAAGGAAACATTGTTTTCATTTTACAACTTGATATTCTTCATATCAAAATTTACTAATACTAAATGCTTACAGTTATTCTATCAGGAATAATCAGAGAGAAAATGTGATAACAGAGCTTTGAGGAGTAAAGAGATATGAACTTATGGTTAAATGTAAGCAGTACAATCACATACTACTAAAATTTTAACGCAAGATAAGGGACTCAAAGGAAGTTATATTTTAAAAACCCAGATCTAACAGAGTTGCTTCTGCAGATTATATAGCCAGAAAATTGACCTTTTAAAGAAATTCTGGTAGAGGTGATCATGTGAATTTTTAGATTTATAATACCTAATCATTTCTAATCAAGAATTTGTGAATATGGACCCCTAATACATTTTGAATTTTTGACATTTAAGTAGTGAAATTTGTGAAAGAACCTTAATATGATTAAGATAATTAAAAGGATCATTATCATTATCATTGGATATAGTATAATATCCTGGGACTACAGGGAAAATCTGAGTTAAAATTCCAGTTTAAACTTCAGCTATCTAATTTCTACAGAGTTTCTGTTTGGAGTGTTGGAAAAGTTTTGATAATAAATAGTTATGATGGTAGCACAACACTGTGAATGTAATTAACACCACTGAATTATATATTCGAATGTGGTTAAAAGGGGAAATTTTAGGTTGTACATATGTTACTAGAATAAACATTTAGAAAAAGAACATAGTACTGTACATACAACAGTGTTTGCACAAGCAGTGAACCCTAATGTAAGCTATAGACTATAGTTAATATTATCATTATAATAATATTGTTTCATCAGTTGTAAAAAAGGTACTACACTAATGCAAAATGTTAGTAATAGGGAGAACTGGGTGTGTGATTGTAGTATATAGGACCTCTGTATTGTCTGCATGATATTTCTGTAAACCTATAACTTCTCTAAAAATGAAAGAAAACTTAAGCTATTAATCTACATTTCTAAATGTTTTATAAGCAATCATATATGTATATAAATGTATTTGTTATATATAACACATATAAATGGATCATGTTTGAATAGGAATATATATTGCATAATATATAGGTTTCTATAATCAAATACAGTATTTTACTAGTAGTTAATGGGTTATTTTTACATGGACACATAAACAGGAATGCTTAGGAAAATTTAAGAAAAAATAGTTTTTTCTCTTATGCAGAACAAATTTTAGATATTCAAAGAATTGGATGGGAATGTTCCTTAGTAGAAAGCTAATCAGAATTTGAATTAGAGTCCTGGATCTGAATTCTGACTCACCACTCACTGCATTATCTTAGATAGGTGACATCTACTTTAAGCCTCGATTCTTCTGTAATAAACTGCTTCATTGGTTGTTATGAGGATCAAATGGTATAATATATATAAAAATGCATCCCGATGTAAAATTATTATGTGCATACTATATAAAAATGAACTTCTGAAACTGTTTACTCAGCATGTATGAAATTCTTCCATGTAATCTTATTTATATGCAGAAGTCACCCCCCACCCAAAATAAAGTAACACATGCACGTTTAAAATAGAAGGCAGTAGGTTCTAATATGTGTTGAGGTTAGGAAAGTTCTATTCCTTTGCCCAGTATATTTTGAAAAGAAATTACTCATCTGCCATCTTTAACACATGAAATTTATTAAAGCTAATTGACTGATTCAATGCTTGCTTCCCATTGAAAGGAAACTCAAAAATATGTTTGAAGTCATCTTTACATTAACCCATTTTCTCAATGAACTAAATTTTAATACCCCATGCTGTGATAAGAAGAAGAGTGAAATAAATGCCTAAGAATACCGTTTATTCATCCTGCTCCATTTCCACAACTGGATTCCAATGTTCCAGGTAACTTTTTCGACAAGGAAAAGCAACTCCTCTCTCTACCAGAAGGTGTCACTGCACTCCTCACTGACATTCTGAAACGGGCATTGCGAAGAGATTACTCTCCATCAGAGAAGCTGGGATTTAGAACATTTTGTTTGAAATAATGAGACACGTGTGATTAATTTCCTAAAGAATAATTTTACTTTTGTCTTTTTGGGGAAAAGATGTGAACACTAAGTAAAAATTAACAGCTGTTGAGAATAAAAGGAAAATGCTTCATTTTGATTATATTAATTTCTATCATCATTGTTCTATACAACATTATCAGACTTAATTACTAGTATAAAGAACATTATGACTAACTGTGAAAAAAAGTTTTCTTTACTGCCTTCAAGATTTTTCTTCTTCTAACAACAAATTGTGTAGTTATTTATGTATTTATAAACATAGAAATCCCTCTAGTGTAACTTGTTTTGTTCTTAAATCCATTTATTCATACTGTGATTTATCGTTTCCTACTTCGGCATTATTTTTCTCCTGTTCCCCCATCTCGGTCTTTTGGAAGTAGAAGCATCAGTTAATCATTACTCGGAATCTCAACTTTGAGAAGACAGGGCTCTTTGAAATTGCTACTAGCATATACGAGATCAAAAATTTGATTCTTTTCCTGGGACAGCTTATATAGGCTTCCATGTAGCTTTAACTGTATCATTTGCTGATGACAGGAGGAAAGAATGGAGACTGTAAAGACTTATTGACAGCTAAAAGAGGCTCAAATTGATTATTTTTAGAGAAATACAATAGGATGAAGGCACTTTGCTAAAAGTGGCTTCAAACAAGCCCTCTATTAATTAATTGTCAGGGCTGGGAGTAAAAATGTCACCTAAACAAGAAAGTAAGTAAAGAAAAAGGATGAGAACAATGGAAAAAGTCTTTATTTTATGTAAATGTCTATTTAGTATCTTTGATTTTCACTTTTGTTTTACCTTAGTGCATGACAATATATGATGATACAAAGCAAAGCAAAATAAAAAGGCATATGGAGCTCATTGTATGGAAGAATCATTCAACATTTCATAGAATAGATTTAATAGGAAAATATAACAATGCATAATAACATGGTTCTTCCCTTTTTTACATTCTTCTTCATAATTATTTTTAAAAGATCAAATATTCAGCAATATGAGTATTTTAGTTTTAATTTTGAATGTAGAGAAAACACTATTGTTTAGTTGAAGCATTGCTAATTATGAAATTAGTTGTCTATAGGATAGAGAAATGTTCATTAATTTTAGTAGGCTAGGGAATCATAAAAAGGGTTTAGATTAATTTCATTTCTAAATTCAGGCACTGGATTGTGGATTACTGAAATATTAAACATGCATTACAACAAATAATCTAATAACATTATGTCTGCATGACAAATACACATTTTCTATCATTACTCTTTAAAAACATCCAAAATGAGTTTTATCTGATGCCATAAATATGAAAATTTATTGAGAACATATTGATATATATAGAATATCATGCTTATATAGAAGTTTAATGAATATCATTAGTTCACTTTCTACCTACAAATTTCTATATTGAAATAAAATATTTCCTTTTTTCTAATTACAAATAACAAAGTTTTCTGTTTCATAATTCAAAGTGGAATCAAAGTAGTATACTTACATTTATATTATTAAAAATACAAATTCTGGACACAATATTCTTGAGTACCACAAAACAAAAACTAGTATTTATTTTATTATGTATATGTAACTAACAGTAAAGGAAGATCTACACAGTACATTTTATTACATTGGAAATTTCATCTCTGATGAAGATGAAAAAATACATTTTGGGAAGTGTTGTATTTAAACTCTGAAATGTGAACTCTTTACAATTTTGTGATCATTGTACATCAATCATCCAGCAGTTTATAAGTATATATGTCTATATGTCTATATATGTATGCATGTGTGTGTGTGTGTGTGTATATATATATATATATATATAGCTGTTTCTAATGGCTAGTGATGGTCTTAAGCAGGTCTAAGGGGCTATTCTTGTTCCGCTCTGTCCAGAGACCCCGCATTCTTCCTGATACCTCTGCTGCAACAATGATAGGTCCATTCTGTTCTCTTTCATGAACCTTTTACTGGCCAGAGGGATGTTAAACCACTCCATTCTCCGTGTTCCTACTAAAGACTATATAGCTGTTTATCACAGAGATAAAAACATATTACTATACATTTTATTCATCTGTCTCTTCTTGCCAGACCAGATGCGTTTTAAGTGTGAGAGAAATGCCTTATTTTTTCCTTTTTTTTTTTTTTTT